>CM042564.1:6793741-6861241 GCA_023630585.1 Cranoglanis bouderius
GACATCACTTACGTTATAGCAGCTGTAAACAGTCATTTCCCTCACCAGCCTCTTTTTTGTTTTCTCTCTTGAAGTTAATAAGACTTAAAAATAAAAAATAAAAATAAAAAATTGCAACTTGTCATGTTACAGAGAAACTGGAAAGCGCAATGTACTCAGTCCTGAAGACTTTCCTGTGGCGGAAAACAATGCTGACACTGGAGACTCCTTCCATAAATGTTAAATAAACATCTGCTTACAGAAAAAACGTCACCAGTTCAACAATTTATCATTTGTTTATGTAAAGTGTCCATCATACAAGTCCCTGTGGAATAGCTGTTACTATAGAAATAATAACATACATATTGTATTATCGAGAGCATTAATATAAACCTGTATTTTGTTTGCATCCTGGACTACTGTCAGTGCTGCTGTGAGAGAAACTTAATCAACACTTTCTGACCAATCAGAATCGAGAGTTCAGTGTCCCGCATCTCTAACATGTGTATATGAAGTTAATTTCCTGTCAAAAAATAATGTTGATAAATGCAACAATGACATTATAACCTTATAAGACGCAAATCTGAATCCCACGCTTTCTGGCTTCAAAATGACTAAATTCTGCACATCTGTAAAAGTACAGTGTAAGGTTCCCAAGTGACACAACAGAAAAGTGTTCACCCTGTCATCAGGTGATCGCAAGTTCAAATCCTATCTGTGGCTGGGAGCCAAGTCCCAAGGCTCTGGGTTACTGATCAGAAGTTTGGACTCCTGCACCACCGAGCTGCCACTGTTGGGCTCTTGAGCAAGGCCCTTAACCCTCTCTGCTCCAGGGGCGCTGTATCATGGCTGACCCTGTGCTCTGACCCAAACTTTCTAACAAGCCGAGATATGTGAAGAAAAAAATTTCACTGTGCTGACATGTACAGTACATGTGACAAAATAATAGCTTCTTTAAAAAAAGTGAGCAAAAGTGACTGTGTTATCTGTGTGGGAGGGGCATACTTTCTCTCTGACCTGCCAATCACAATGTCAATTGTACACATCTGTGAGCCCATGTATGTGGAAGAGGGCAAATAGTGCTTTCCTGTAGAGGAAGCACCCTCTCCAGTTGGTACATTGATTTGTGTCAAAAGTCACATTACAAATCACAATCTCTGCATTGCCTTCATATACAATTAAGGAGCTACACGGAGACTGAATTTGGACACACCCCCTGACCTGTGTCAGTCTTCCTCATTAAGACTTATTAAC
Organism: Cranoglanis bouderius; assembly: GCA_023630585.1. Classification (NCBI taxonomy): domain Eukaryota; kingdom Metazoa; phylum Chordata; class Actinopteri; order Siluriformes; family Cranoglanididae; genus Cranoglanis; species Cranoglanis bouderius. Next base: position 6,794,975 of record CM042564.1, read on the forward strand.
GGTTTCTAAAATGAAAAATGACTCGAAATTAACATGTACTCAGATTCATTCACGAAGCCAAATCATGGTTAAATAGTTTAACCCTGCTGCAAGGAGCCTACATAACGTATTCAGGTTACTGATGCAGTCATGTGAACGCTAAACCTCCCTTAATCGAATATAAATCATGCTCCCTGCCTCGCTGACACCCAGCACTGATTAATCCTGGTTTAAACTTGACGCGCAGGCAGAATTAAAAGCTCATAGCTATCTTTAAACCGGCAGTCTCCTTACGAGTCTATCAGAATGGACCGTGCTGGCACAGCAGACTCTGGAGCTGAGGGAACAATGCCTTACTGACAGCTGCATATGTGTTGTTTAGATTTATGTAGCGATGCAGAAACTTGGCTGGCTGCCTCCGGCTTGTCAGCTCGCTGCTTGTGGCCGATGATATAGCATTCTGGGGGGTGTGTGAAGCCATTCAGAGAGAATGGAGCAATCTTCACTGGTAGGCTGATGCATTTCAGATTCGAGACGAGTACCACAGGACCGCCCATGTTAAATGCATGTCTGTATGCAGGCTCTAATGGAAGCAACAGAGCTTAGGCAAAGTACTTTAGTAAAATGTGCTGTCGATACAGAGATCTGTTAAAGAGACTCGGAAGATAGATGATATGAGACTGGAATGCGGGGTTGCATTTAATGCATATGCTATTAAGTTGGCTATTATGTGTATGCTAATATTGCTATGCTAATTTATAACATTCCTACCTTTTTTGAATGTGCTTAAGGTCATTTTCACACTTGCGTTTTTTTTTCCTGAGAGTTTGGTTTGTTTGGTGAAGCGTGAAAGCTGTTTTCGATCCTAGGATCTGACCCCTGATCCTCATGAAAACGGTGGTCTGGGCTCATTTTCACATGACCATGGTGCAGCCTACATTACGTGTGGAAGCTTTCTGCAGTCGACACTGCATACCAAGTAAAGTGATTGGGTTCAGTTTGTCATGTTACCTTCTGTTTCAAGTTTTGTGACAGTGGGGAATAAGGTTGTAGTCATGACCGCCATTAAAAGTAAAGTTGAAGGCCAGGACAAGCCAAGATCAAGGCAATACCAAGTCTTGAGGGGGTAGAGGCCAAGTCAAGATCAAGTCCAAATGAAACTGAGACCAAGTGAACATCAAACATGAAAACTATCAAATCCTTTTTGTGGCCAAGCCTTTACATGAACTAGTTGGCTTCATTTAAGCATTGCTATATGAGTAAGCTGTTTCATAGAAGATGGAATTACTTATTCTTTATTGCACAATAAAGGTAGATCTTATCTCATCTTATCTTATCTTATTATCATACTTGTGAATGCAAAAAGAAAAGACAACACAAACATTATTTTTTACAAACTCTTGGTCGAGACCAAGACAGCCTTTAGCAAGACTAATGCTCAAATACACAGACAAGTCCAAGTACAAATGCCAATAATTCTGAGACCAACTCAACAGAGAAAATGTCTCAAGACCGGTATAGTGCCCTAGTGGGTAAAGGTTTGTTATATCAAGCAGGTATTATTAACACCTGACTGACATATACTAAAACCAGCCTTTCATAGCACTTTAAACTTTTTACCAGAGGCCACAAAATGGAATTTCGTTTTGGAGGTGCCTGTGTTCAGCATTGAATCTATTTGTGATGTCACACTCCACAGTAGTGGTTAACCAATGTTATTGTACCAATGTTATTGTGGAGAGGTAAAAATTATTTGCCCAGCAGGGGGCTCACACCCCACCTCTTTCCCATCACCCTGCTCACCAGCAGCTAAACACAGAGTCACGATACTCTACACACAGAAACCCAACAGTGTCCTGACTAATCTTATAACAGGCGTGCGGCGATAAAATAATTTATTTGTTTATACTGATTGAAAATGTACGATAAGTCGATTTCCATTCTGATGCCGGAAAGGAACGCCAGTGTACTGCAAGAAAGGGTTAATTAGTGTTGTGCCAGTCTGCATGGCTAAAAATATTCCATATGCATGAAACACACTTTGATTTGCAGGTATTTCCACCCAATGGTAAGACGTGCATCTACAAAATGTCGCTTGAGTGTTGGTACAATTTTTTTTAATGCAGCAAACAGATGACCCTAGTGCCTACTATTTTGCAAACCTGCATACACGAAAGTGATGTATGGAATTGTGCAATTGATCCATGGTTCAGAAGAAGTTATTCTATGTGAAAGCAAACCTGTGATTATAAGCCACACCCCCAAACGAGCCCAGAATCTGTCTTGAGTGCAGACTCAAATGTGAAAATCTATGGCATCTGACCATCTATAGACTTGAGCTTCTTGCTCATACAAAACGCATCATACAAAACCAAATACAATGAGGACGCCATGTCAGTTTAGGTTCTTAAAGTTTTGTTTGGGGTACAGGAAAAGTGAAGGGCACGTCCTTTAACACTTGCCATTATGCACGCTAGTCCACTATATGAAGAGGAATCCACTCAGAAAACGAACAGTCCTAATTAGATTTGAGCACTGTGTGAAAACGCCGCCTTGTCCTTTTGCTGCGTATCAACATTGACAGGTGCCAATACAATAACCGACATCTCCATCATGGCCGAAATGGGAATATACAGCTCTGTCAGCTTTCCCAGTTGGGGTGAACATCTCAAGGCCAGATATGGAGCGAAGGAGAAGGAGATAGGGAGAGAGAGGCCAAGGTGAAAGCGTAAAAGTGTAAAGGAATAATCCAGTATGTACAGCCTGAATACACTCAGACGGTGTATAATATTCATGAGATCGCCTTCATCGTCCTCTGATACGAAAGGAATGAAATAAACATGCAGACACCGTCCTTCCTTGAGCGAATGTCGTTTTATCGACTCGGCCGTATCACCTACAGAGCGGAGCAAAAGCTTGACCCTTACTGTTTAACCTCGAGGACACACAGATCACAGGACTAGTGTTACATCTCCCCATCTGTCCATCTGATTGACCTCGGAAATCTCTGGAGGAACAGAGGAGCTTAGCTAAATCCCCCTTCGCTGGCAGCGCTAGTTTTGTCCAGGTAATGCGTCCAAATTTGCTCTTTCCCAGGTGAATAACGCGGCTTAAACCGCCGCTTAAAATTCAGCAGGGCGCTCGGAGGAAGGCTGATGATACAGACGCGACGAGCATTCACATCCATTTCTGAGTCGCAGCATGATGTCTCTCCTTCAAAGAGGGCTGAAAGGCAATGCCTTACCTGCAACACACAACTTCAAACCACAGCATTTTACCTGCACACACACTTGTGTTAAGCTATTAAGAGCAAAACCCACACAGCGGTTACATTAATATGCAGAACTGAGCATGAACACGCACACACGATCATGCATGAATTACCTAAAGCCACTTGTCGTAACGGGTCAGTAATGGCTGATTATTCAGCAGCCAGTGGTCTCATATATTCTCAGTAGAGAAAAAAAAATGAACATCCACAATGTGAGCAGGAAACAGAGCTGTGTGCTGATAGAAGGCAATATAATCTCCAGTCTGTAGGTCAGAAGTTAATGAAATTCTCCAGTTTGGTTAAATACTTGTTTATGTAACACACTGCAGTCCGTTGCCCGCACCCATAAATCACAGTGATTTAATAAAGCAGAGATTAATGATGAGGCGTCCGCCGAGGGCATTTACTCACAAGACCCATCATAACTTAATGGTTGGAGTGTAAACCAGGAAAATGCCAGGCTTCGTTTGGATAGAAATGCATCAGAGATAATTAGGCCAAGCAGTCAGGCCAAGATTCGGCTCCATCAGCAGACTTCAAACTCCAACAGCCTTCATCCTGCTTTAATTCATTTGGATTTGCTTTATCATTCTGGACCATGTTGAAGAATTTTGAATATTTAAAATGGGATTTATTTATTTGTTTGTTTGTTTGTTTGTTTGTGTAATGTATTATTTATTTCCTTGTCAACATTACTTAAATATCTTCTTCTTTTCCTTTCGGCTGTTCCCTTCAGGGGTCGCCACAGCGAATCATCTGCCAACATCTAGCCCTATCCCCTGCATCCTCTTCTCTCAGACCGACTACCTTCATGTCCTCCTTCACTACATCCATAAACCTCCTCTTTGGTCTTCCTCTCGGCCTCCTGTCTGGCAGCTCTAACCTCAGCATCCTTTTACCGATATATTCACTCTCCCTCCTCTGAACATGTCCAAACCATCTCAACCTGGCCTCTCTAACTTTGTCTCCAAAACATCTCACATGTGCTGTCCTCCTGATGTACTCATTCCTGATCCTTTCCATCCTCATCACTCCCAAAGAGAACCTCAACATCTTTAGCTCTGCTACCTCTAACTCTTCCTCCTGTCTTTTTCTCAGTGCAACTGTCTCCAAACCATACAGCATCGCTGGTCTCACTACTGTCCTGTACACCTTTCCTTTCATTCTTGCTGGTACTCTTTTATCACACAACAGACCTGACACTTTTCTCCACCCATTCCAACCTGCCTGCACACGCTTCTTCACCTCTTTTCCACACTCCCCATTGCTCTGGACTGTTGACCCTAAGTACTTAAAATCCTGCACCTTCTTTATCTCTTCTCCCTGTAACCTCACTGTTCCACTTGGATCCCTCTCATTCACACACATGTATTCTGTCTTGCTGCGACTAACCTTCATTCCTCTTCTCTCCAGAGCAAACCTCCACCTCTCTAGAGTTTCCTCCACCTGCTCCTTGCTCTCACTACAGATCACAATGTCATCCGCAAACATCATAGTCCATGGAGATTCCTGTCTGACCTCATCTGTCAGCCTGTCCATCACCACCGCAAACAAGAAGGGGTTCAGAGCCGATCCTTGATGCAGTCCCACCTTCACCGTGAACTCCTCTGTCACACCTACCGCACACCTTACCATTGTCCTACTGCTCTCATACATATCCTGCACCACTCTAACATACTTCTCTGCCACTCCAGACCTCCTCATACAATACCACAGCTCCTCTCTTGGCACCCTGTCATACGCTTTCTCTAAATCTACAAAGACACAATGCAGCTCTTTCTGACCCTCTCTGTACGTCTCCATCAACATTCTCAAAGCAAATATTGCATCTGTAGTGCTCTTTCTTGGCATGAAACCATACTGCTGCTCACAAATGTTCACTTCTCCCCTTAGCCTTGCTTCCACTACTCTTTCCCACAACTTCATTGTATGGCTCATCAGCTTAATACCTCTGTAGTTTCCACAACTCTGCACATCTCCCTTGTTCTTAAAAATCAGCACCAAAACACTTCTCCTCCATTCCTCAGGCATGCTCTCACTCTCTAAGACCTCGTTGAACAACCTAGTTAAAAACTCTACTGCCATCTCTCCTAGACACTTCCATACCTCCACTGGTATGTCATCAGGACCAACCGCCTTTCCTCACTTCATCCTCTTCAAAGCTCTCCTAACTTCACCCTTGCTAATCCTTTCTACTTCCTGCTCAACAATATTTGCCTCTACTTCTCTTCTCTCTCTGTCATTTTCCTCATTCATCAGTTCCTCAAAGTGCTCCTTCCATCTTTCCCTCACCCTCCTGTCACCTGTCAACACATTTCCATCTCTATCTTTAATCACTCTAATCTGCTGCACATCCTTACCATCTCTATCCCTCTGCCTCACCAACCGATACAAATCCCTCTCACCTTCCTTACTATCTAACCTTGCATACATGTCCTCATAAGCTTTCTGTTTGGCCTTTGCCACCTTTATCTTAACCTCATGCTGCATCTCCCTATATTCCTGTCTACTTTCCTCCATCCTCTCACTGTCCCACTTCTTCCTAGCTAACCTCTTCTTCTGGATACTCTCCTGAACTTCTTCATTCCACCACCAAGTCTCCTTGTCTTCTTTCCTCCTTCCAGATGACACACCTAGCACCTTCCTACCTGTCTCCCTGATCACTTTGGCTGTAGTAGTCCAGTCATCAGGAGCCAGCACCTCCTGACCACCTAAAGCCTGTCTCAACTCCTCCCTGAAAACCGCACAGCACTCTTCCTTTTCCAACTTCCACCACTTTGTCTTCTGCTCTGCCTTTGCTCTCTTCATCTTCCTCACCACCAGGGTCATCTTACATGCCACCATCCTATGCTGTCTAGCTACACTCTCTCCTACCACTACTTTGCAATCGCTAATCTCCATCAGATTACAGTGTCTACATAAGATATAGTCCACCTGTGTGCTCCTGCCACCACTCTTATATGTCACCCTGTGTTCCTACCTCTTCTGAAAGTACGTGTTCACCACAGCCATCTCCATACTTTTAGCAAAGTCTACCAACCTCTGTCCTTCTGGGTTCCTTACCTGAAGACCAAACCTGCCCATCACTTCCTCATCCCCACTATTCCCTTCACCAACATGTCCATTAAAGTCTGCCCCTATCACCACTCTCTCACCTCTGGGAACACTCTGCATCACTTCCTGAAGCTCGCTCCAGAATCTGTCTTTCTCCTCTTGCTCACAACCTACTTGTGTAGCGTAAGCACTAACAACATTCAACATCACACCTTCAATTTCCAGCTTCAGACTCATCAACCTATCTGACACTCTCTTTACCTCCAGAACATTCTTCACAAACCCCTCCTTCAGGATCACTCCTACTCCATTTCTCTTCCTGTCTACCCCATGATAAAACAGTTTAAACCTTGCTCCAATACTTCTAGCCTTGCACCCTTTCCACCTGGTCTCCTGGGCACACAGAATGTCGACTTTCCTTCTCTGCATCATATCTACCAGCTCTCTGCCTTTACCTGTCATTGTACCAACATTCACGGGGGTGACAAACCATCTCAGGGCACAACTGCACACTACGGGCAATTTAGAGATGCCAATCAGCCTCCAACGCATGTCTTTGGAATGGGGGAGGAAACCAGGGTACCCAGAGGAAAGCCCCAAAGCACAGGAGGAGCACTGTTTATGCTACATTTACAAACTGTTATATCCCCATTATATCGTCTCTTAAATCACTATGCAAGGTGAAGTTGCAAGGTGAACATGTTTTGACAACTACGTTCAGTATAATGCATCATGTTAACCATCTATAATGCATAATAAAGAAAGCTGTAATGTGTAATGCATTTTCATTTTTTTTTTTTTTTAAAGTGTGCAATGCATGTATTATGAATGCATTATAACATGATATGAATATGGTCATCGTTAATTATAGCTATAACCTCCATAGAAAGCGTTACCGTGTTCGATTGTACAGTATAAATTACATCAAGATTATACAGACTTGTTATAAGGATGTCGGTGAACTCTGTGAAGTTTATACTCCATTTAAAAAGTGGATGGAATGAAACTGTTTGTTCCAAGAGGGACATCGCAGTCCATTAAACTTCATTTAAATCAAAACCAAACTGAACATCTAACCAAATTAATGCCATTTATTTGTGCTGATGTGTGCTACAGAAAAATAATTAGATTCCTGTTTGAATTTTTTGACAAATTACACTTCAGTTCAGTCTGACGTCACTCTCTGGTGTATGAATAATAATGTATAATGTAGAGATCACACCAATCCAATGAACTGAGTATCAGTATCGAGTCGATACCGGGAAAAAGTGGTGGATCATATTTCGGAGAAAACATATCAGATATCAGATCCTGTAACAGACTGGAATTGGAATAGAAATGTATTTTTATATGTTTACATATAAAGAGACCTGACTGTTTATTTATTTATTTTTTGTTAGGACTGATTTTATTATACAGTACTGTGCAAAAGTTTTAGGCACCCTATTTTTTCTTAGTACAAATGTTGTTATAGATTTTTTATTTTATGACTTCTACATTATCAAGTCAGTACAAAAAACATTTTAGATTCCCAAACATTAGTTTTGTTGCACAAAATTCAATGTTAAAGAAAAATGTTTGTGTGTCATTAAAGAAAGCAGCATATTACGTAAGAGACACTTTTCAGACAAAAAACACAATGAAGGCTGCTGGGTTTTGCTGCAAAAATAAGAAGCGAGTGTGAAAGTCAAAGTCTCCAGAAGAACTGTGGCTGGTTCTACAAGATGCTCAATAAAACATACCAGCTCATTTCCTTATAAAACTGCACTAACTGTACCAGAGACTACTATTTTTTTTTTTTTGTCACATCAAATATTGACTTTGTTTCATTTACTACTGTTTATTGCTCTTTTTTATGTAGAAACATTTAATTTCATTATTTTGAAGGCATCTTTACTCTACAGCATTTCTTTGCATGTGCCTAAAACTTTTGCACAGTACTGTATAAGCCAGAGGAGGCAAGGAAAAACTACTTGAGACGATGAGAGGAAGAAACCTTGAGAGGAAACCCATCCTCACTTGGGTGACAATGAATAGTGCAATTATCTATTATTACACTTATACTTTATTATATTTATTGTATTTACACTGTAAGTGATTTTGTTCTGTGAAAGAGTTGAACTGTAAAGTGCTTCAGTTAAAAAAAAACAACGAAACATTTTAAAGCTTAGTTTTTAAAGAAAACGATATCGGATAGCGGATACTCAAGGTTTCGGTATCAGCATCATAAAAGAAAAAGTGGTATCCTGTCTCGTCTAGTATAACTTTATAATGTAACATGCTATAATGTTAGGACATTTTAACTGGTTTTTATCAGCACAAACGATGTGGACAGCTTCCTGGAGGTTTATCATTATGTACTGCTCTCAACACTATAAGGAAAAACAAAATGAACCCAGCACACTGCACACTATTCGGAAAGAATAATGAGCATGTCTCGAACTTCTTCATCACTTTAAAACGCTACTGCAGAGGAAATGACTCAAAAACAGAGCTACACTGAGTTTATCTTCCTTACGCTGAGAATCGGAAAGTGAAATTTATGCATGACTGCATTTTGTCTTAGACAATAATGACTGATTGTGTGATTGTACTTTTACTGCCGCGCTAAATAATGAGTATAAAGGCGCATTATGGAGCTCATTTCAAATAATCAAATGAACAATACATTTATCAACATAAACAAATATGTTCTGTCGTCTCCTTTATACAAATAGACACAGTGACTGAATATGATATCATACGTGTGAAAGAGCGCATTGCTTACATCATACTGCCCCCAAAAGGGTGAACATGAGCACTGCACCCTAAGCTATATCGACTTCCCTGAGGCTTTTGGGACAAAACAAAAGTCTGATTATGAAACATCTGATCAAATCCGAGCGTTCTCATCCTGAGTTCATGACCTCTATTCCAAAACATGACAAAAATAAAATTATCAAGCACCAGCGCCAATGAATGAGGCAAGACGTAAGGAGAACACGGCATGACTCAGAGGATGATGAACCCAACCAGACTCCGCTTACAAAATGCCGTGGCAACACTACAGTGTTTCATTCGTCATGACATTTCCCAGCCATTCAGCACAATTCACTTAGATATGCAAATTCAAGGCCTGTAATCTGATTTCCATAAATGTCATTCAAGATGTGAATGGGAACGGAAAAGATGTCTTGTGTCCTTTTGCAAGGAAGAAAGCGACTCGGGAAGAAAAGAGGAGAAATGTGTATTACTCAGATAAGCCGAGCGACTGAGAAATATAGTGGCTTATCAAATGTAAACGTGAAACACTCCTCTGCCGTAACATCCACACACTTTTACTTTACTGCAAGACTTTTTTTTGTTTGTTTCCACAGTTAATAATATTATTCATAATAGTAGCATTTTATTTATAAGTGCCTTTGCTGACTTTCCCCAATAATAATAATGATAACAACAACAACAACAACAACAACAATAATAATAATAATAATAATAATAATAATAATAATAATAATAATAATAATAGGGCATGGTGGTTTACTGGTTAGCACGTTTGCCTCATGGGGTTTCCTTGGGGATTTCCTCTGGGTAGTCCGGTTTCCTTCCCCAGTTCAAAGCTCCCCCGTGACACTGTGTAGGATAAGCAGTACAGACAATGGATGGATAATAATAATAATAATAATAATAATAATAATAATAATAATAATAATAATAATAATAATAGTGGTATTTTATTTATAAGCACCTTCCAAGGTACTCAAGGACACTGAACAGATCACAGAACATAAAAAGCATGTAATAATAAAAACAATACAATACTACTAAAATAATATTATATAAAATAATTTATATACAGTAACTCTGAAATCATAAACCGGAGTTAAGAAAACTTCTAAGAATAGTCACATTCTTTATTTTGCCTATAGAACTTATGGCTCTAAGTCTGAGTCATTGTGTAATTTTACACAGTGCCCTCCACTAATATTCGCACCCTTGATAAATATGAGCAAAGAAGGTTGTGAAAAATTGTCTTTATTGTTTAACCTTTTGATATTTTGTTCAAAACACTCTGCTCTCATGAATATCAAACAATTGCAAACAAAACACAGGTTTATATATTTTTAAAAAATCTTTGTTAAATATAGGTGTGCAACAGTTATTGGCACCCTTTTAGTCAATACTTTGTGTTACCTCCCTTTGCCAAGATAACAGCTCTGAGTCTTCTCCTATAATGCCTGATGAGGTTGGAGAATACATGGCAAGGGATCTGAGACCATTCCTCCATACAGAATCTCTCCAGATCCTTCAAATTTTGACGCTGTTCCATGCTGGTGGACTCTCCTCTTCAGTTCACCCCACAGGTTTTCTATGGGTTTCAAGTCAGGGGACTGGGATGGTCATGGCAGGACCTTGATTTTGTGGTCAGTAAACCATTTTTGTGTTGATTCTGATGTATGTTTGTGTGCACCAAAACCATCTCTGGTGTTTATTTCCAAAAAGCTCTATTTTGGTTTCATCTGACCATATGACCCAATCCCATTTGAAGTTCCAGTAGTGTCTGGCAAACTGAAGAAGCCTGAGTTTGTTTTTGGATGAGAGTAGAGGCTTTTTTTTAACTCTTCCAAACAACTTGTGGTGATGTAGGTGACTTTGGATTGTAGTTTTGGAGACTTTCTGACCCCAAGACGCAACTAACTTCTGCAATTCTCCAGCTGTGATCCTTGGAGATTTTTTGGCCACTCGAACCATCCTCTTAACAGTGTGTTGAGACAATATAGACGCACGTCCAATTCCAGGTTGATTCATAACATTTCCAGTTTACTGGAACTTCTTAATTATTGCCCTGATGGTGGAAATGGGCATTTTCAATGTTTGTGCTGTTTTATTATAGCCACTTCCCATTTTGTGAAGCTCAACAACCTTTTGCTGCACATTATTTTATATATTGCACATTATATATTGCTTGGTCTAACCCATTGTTATGAATGACTAAGGGAATTTGGCCTATGTGTTACCTCATATTTATACCCCTGTGAAACAGGAAGTCATGGTTGAACAATGGCTGTTCCTAGTCACCCAGGTGTACTAAACAAAATGTAAAATATCAGTGGGAATATACGTCAAATATATTTTTCTCACATGAATTCATAGGGCTGCCAATAATTGTTGCACACCTATATTTAACAAAGATTTTTTTTTTTTTTCATAAACCTGTGTTGTGTTTGCAATTGTTTGATATCCATGATAGCAGATTATTTTTGTGAATTCTTTGAACAGAACATCAAAAGGTTAAACAATAAAGACAATTTTTCAAAGCCTTCTTTGCTCATATTTACCAAGGGTGCCAATATTAGTGGAGGGCACTGTAAATAACCCTTAAATCTTAATTAAAATCTTTATCAGCTGTTGTTTTTAATCAAATGTAATGAGGAGCTGATGATTGTTTAGAATGACCCATTAATGACCTAGTTATTCTGAGGAAATAAGATCTCTGTTTAATTACAGTTAATCCAGCGGAAATACACATGCTTGATTTGACCGGGAACAGAAAAAAAAGATATCCAGTAGTGTATAATGAAACCAGTTAACACTATACATAATGATGCACACTTAAACACTTGCAACAGTACAAACAAATGGTACAAAGGTTAAAGTTAAGGGTGTGTACCTATTCTTAACAAGTCATAGTAATTGAAATCCATCCAGATCTCCTTTGCTTTTACAAATATAGCAATAGAAATCATCACAAAACCGCTTTAGAAAAATCCGAATGTAGATATATTTAGATCCCTAATGAGAAAGCCAGAGGCGACAGAGGAAAGAAAAATTCCCTGAGATGACATGAGGAAGAAATCTTGAGACTCAAATGGGAACCCATCCTCTTCTGTGTGACACCGGATAGGGAGATTAGAAATCATTATGGTATACAGGCGTAGAAGAGTGAAGTCAAACAGTACTGAATGTGTTGAAAGGATGTTCAGTATGAGCAGATTATGAATAAGAGTCCTGGGATGAGAAAGGGCGAGACTTGGTTAAAGCAAATTCCTCATGGGATTTGGTTCCATCTTGCCTTAAGGATTGTAGAAAGTGTGTTTAATGTGATGCTTTCGAACCCATTTATCAATCAATGATCTTTATGCCTCTGGGGTTTTTACACTTACAGATCTCATGTTCTTAGTTGTGTCTCTCTCTTTCTCTCTGTAAGTGTGTACATGAGTTTGGGTGTGTATGCATGTTTACTTGGAGCCCGCTCTGCATTTCCTCCAACTACAATATGGCCAAAAGTATGTGGACACATGACCATCACACCCATATGTGGTTCTTCCCCAAAACTGTTGCCACAAAGTTGTAAATATACAATTGTATAGCATATTTGTATATGCTGTAGTGTTACAATTTCCCTTCACAGGAACTAAGAGGCCCAAACCTGTTCCAGCATGACGATGCCCCGTGCACAAAGCGAGCTCCATGAAGACATGGTTTGCCAAGGTTGAAGTGGAAGAACTCGAGTGTCCTGCACAGAGCCCTGACCTCAACCCCACTGAACACCTTTGGGCTGAACTGGAACACCGACTGCACCCCAGACCTTCTCACACAACATCAGTGTCTGAGCTCACTAATGTTCTTGAATGAGCACAAATCCCCACAGCCACACTCCAAAATCTAGTAGAAAGCCTTCCCAGAAGAATGGAGGTTATTATAACAGCAAAGGAGAAACCAACTCCATATTAATGCCCATGGTTTTGGAATGGGATGTTCAACAAGCACATATGGGTGTGATAGTCATGCGTCCACATATTTTTGGCCATATTGTTTATCTTGCGCTTGATTCTAGGCAGTTCTGGCTCTCATGTCATTGACTGCTCCTTTAACAGCTCTGTTTTGGAGTATCTCGTGTACATTCTCATAAAGAAGATTAGATCGTTAAATCTTTAAGGGTTCTTCGTTTGTCCTTCTGTGAATTTACCCCAGATGAAACACTGGTCCATCACAGGGCACCAGAGACACACGCATTCACACACTCTTCAGCAATTTAGTGTAACCAGTCTGCCTATATGCATGATTTTGGACGGTGATGGAAGACGAGAAAACCCAGTGGAAACGCACACGAATATGGGGAGAACATGGGAAACTCAGCACAGACAGTAACCCAAGCTCAGGATCAAACCCAGGACCGTGGAGCAGAGAGGCAGCAATGTTACCCACTACACAACTATGCTGCTCTGCTGGAACACATTAAGGAAAAAAATGTTATATTGCATTTTGTCATTTCAAACGTTTATTTGTTCATTTTTGCTTCAAATTTTATGGGGTATTTTGGGGTGCGTTGCCATATGGCAACACCATACCACATTGGAAAAAGGTCTACTGAACGTTCATTGTTTTTTTGTTTTGTTTTTTGTCACTGCTGAAGCAGAGGTACATATTGCATTTGCAGTGTTTAACTCCTTATAACAACAGGTTTTGCACTTTTCCTTTTGTTAATTGAAGTGAATTTATTTCTTACAACCTGGTCTATGCTGGTCTATACTTTCTTTCAAAATCAATCTCTCCCTCTCATTGAGATATGAGTGCGTTTTTTTTACATTTATTTATTTATTTATTTTATTAGAGGTACAATTATGTACTTGATCTAAGTGCATAATTGGTGCAACTAAAATCCACTTACTATGAAAAGTAGAATAGGTTTTCTTTAAATGCTTAAAAAAAAAAATCCAGATAAATGGCATGTTGCCAGTTGGCAACAGTGTACAGTAGAGGGTTAAACAATTATCTTATTATCCTGGAAGTTGATGATTATCCTGAATTAGCTTAACTCCATCCTGTGACAAGGACTCACTAACTTTCCCCACCCTACAAACACCCTGCTCACTGGAACTCTTGCACGACCTCAGACACTCACACACACATACACGCACATCTTGGTTCACTGCTATATAAACTGCTCATGGGCATTCATTCCATGCAAAGCCTTGCTATTTAGTATTGCCTTGATATACAATATATGGCTTTTGTTCTGTTTTGCCTTTTGTAAATAAATAAAAAAATCTTTTGGCCTTGATGACTCTGATTGCTAGTGTTTTTGTCCTCTGCCACCATATTGATGATTGTGATTTCTGTTCGCATCTATCTGTATTAAAACTTCTGCAAGCGGATCCTCTATTTGACTCTGAGTCTCCGTTGTTACACCTCTGTTCACAGTTCGTCGTGACCTTCACCTATTTGAAAATGTGTCAATATTAACCCTTAGAACACCCAGGACGTGTCGGCGTGTCTGGACTTACATTCCTCAGTCTCATAACTACACACCTTCCCTGCTAGATTCACTGTAAATTACTGAATAATATCAGAATCACTGTATTGGAGAGGTACACTTACATGTACTAGGGATTTGTCTTGGTAGATTGGTGTAACATAGACAGATCAAATATACAAATAATACAAACAGTGCAAATAATACAATACCATGGTGCAAATACAAATAATTTAAGCAGTACAAATAAAATCATACAACTGTGCAAATACAAACGATACAGATGGTACAGCAATGCAATAAGCTTTATGATATGATGAATAAGTGAATGATAAACTGTGACTATGGGGTTAAACGTTGAAAAGTTATGACTCAACATCTGTTAGTGTGGTGGAACACGCAGACTGTTTAGTCTGAAAATACGATCCTGACGTCATGCAGGAAAGACCGATAATAAACGACAGCCGAGCTGAAATGTCACAACGGTTTTTTTTTATCTGAAGTCATGTTTGTTCATGAGAGTCAGGACTCGTGAGCTCATCTAAAAGTGTGTGTTGTTTTGTTCTAGGCAAAACCTGCAGTGTGTGGAGGTTTGGTTACTGAAAAATGATCCAGGACAAAAAAAAGAAACTCAGTGAAATCTGTCAGTCAGGATTGTAGATATGTACAGTTATTGGGCTATCTGCCATATATTTCGCTTATGGTGTCCTTTATTTGTTTCAGAGTGTCAATTTCTGTCATGAAACATGCCTTAGCACTGACATTTTACCACTAATGATTCCTACACACTTCACATTCTGTTGGCAAAAACATGACAGTTTCCATTCTGGGAAAATGAAGTCCTTCCTCTCAGTCCGGTTTATTTGTAGCCACATACAGTACTGTGAAAAAATCTTAGGTACGTGGAAAGAAATGCTATAAAGAAAAGATGCCTTCACAAATAATGAAATGAAACATTTCTACATTTAAAGATCTACCATACAGAGCAGTAAACAGCAGCGTATTAAACAAAGTCGGTATTTAGTTTGACAACCCTTTGCTTCTTAAATGCAGCAGCAGTCCCAGGTACACTTTGTGCAGATTTATAAGGAAATCGCATGTTTTTTTTAAAGCATCTCGGAGAATCTGTAGCAGTTCTTCTGGAGACTTTGACTGTCACGCTTGCTTGTGTTGTTGCAGGTAAATCCTGACAGCCTTCATTATGTTTTTTTTTTTTTGTCTCAAACACGGTCTATTGCGTCATACATTACTGACATACAAACACTTTTCTGTAACATTTAATTTTTGTTGGAAAAGTAATGTTTGGAAATTTTACTCACCCAATAATGCAGAAGCCCTAAAATAAACATCTATCACGAAATTTGTATTTAAAAAATAATAAATAGGGTGTCTAAGACTTTTGCACAGTACTGTAAGGGAAACATGTTGACATCTCTAATGATATTCCTTTAGTCCTTCTTTTCTAAATGATTTGCAAATTTACACAGCTGTCTCTTTACCAGTTGGTCAGACGTTTGATTTAATTGTATTAAGCTATCAAGAAAATAAAGTCAGTCTTACCAAAAATAGATTCCATAAATACATACAGTTGCTTTAAACAATAATACATTTTTATATTGCATAAATAATTTTGTAAAAACAAGAGTAGTTAAAAGGTGCTTTGTCTGCATAATGTACAGCGTTCTGCATAAAATCCCACCTGTGATTTTACTACTACAAGAAGAAGCCTTTATTTGTCACATATATATTATAGCACAGTGAAATTCTTTTCTTCGCATATCCCAGCTTGTTAGGAAGCTGAGGTCAGAGCGCAGGGTCAGCAATGATACGGCGCCCCTGGAGCAGAGCGGGTTAAGGGCCTTGCTCAAGGACCCAACAGTGGCAGTTTGGTGGTACTGGGGCTTGAATCCCTAACCTTCTGATCAATAACGCAGAGACTTAACCATAATAATAATAATAATAATAATAATAATAATAATAATAATAATAATAATAATAATAAAACAATTACTACTACTACTACTACTACTAATAATAATAATAATAATAATAATAATAATGATAATAATAATAACTGGGGCATGATAGTGCAATATGGAGCATCACCACCTCACAGCTCTAGGGTTCAATCCTGAGCTTGGGTTACTGTCTGTGTAGATTTTCACTTGTTCCACCCGTGTCCATGTGGGTTTCCTCCAGGTTCTTGGGTTCCCTCCCACCAGCCAAAAACATGCAGTAGGTTGATTGATTATGCTAAATTGCCTCTAGGTGTGAATGTGTGTGTGCATGGAGCCCTGCGATGGAGTGGTGTCAAATCCAGTGTGTATGCCCACCTTGTATCCAGTGTTCACGCTGTCACTGAAGATCTATCCATCCATCCATTTTCCATTCTGCTTATCCTACACAAGGCCATGGGGGAGCCTGGAGCCTATCCCAGGGAACTCGGGGCACAAGGCGGGGGACCTGATCGCAGGGCACAATCATCCACACATTCACGCACTACGGATGATTTGGAAACGCCAATCAGCCTACAATGCATTTCTTTGGACTGGGGGTGGAAACCGGAGTACTCAGATGAAACCCCCAAAGCATGAGGAGAACATGCAAACAACCCCGGAGTTGTAAAATATGAATGATAAAAACTCAATAAAAATACATTTTAATAAATGTAAAAAATTATTTAAAAATTGCTTTTAAAAGTCATAAAAATAAACCATATTATCCAACCATCCAAATGTAAAAAATCAATAATAAAATTAATCAGTATATATATATATATATATATATATATATATATATATATATATATATATATATATATATATATATATATATATAATTTATTATAAACTTAAAGCATGCTATTGTGCCATGTCCATATACAGTGCCCTCCACTAATATTGGCACACTTCGCAAATATGAGCAAAGGAGGCTGTTAAAAATTGTTTAACCTTTTGATCCTTTGTTAAAAAAATTCACAAAAATACTCTGCTCTCATGGATATCAAACAACTGCAAGCACAACACTGTTTAATAAAAAATATCTCTGTTAAATATAGCAACAATTATTGTCACCCTTTTAGTCGATACTTTGTGCTATCTCCCTTTGCCAAGATAACAGCTCTGAGTCTTCTCCTATAATGCCTGATGAGGTTGGAGAATACATGGCAAGGGATCTGAGACCATTCCTCCATACAGAATCTCTCCACATCCTTCCAATTTCGGGGTCCATGCTGGTGGACTCTCCTCTTCAGTTCACCCCACAGGTTTCAAGTCAGGGGACTGGGATGGCCATGGCAGGACCTTGATTTTGTGGTCAGTAAACCATTTTTGTGTTGATTTTGATGTATGTTTTGGATCACTGTCCTGCTGGAAGATCCAACCACGGCCTATTTTAAGCTTTCTGCCAGAGGAGGTGAGGTTTTCATTTAATATCTGTTGATATTTGATATTTGAGTCCATGATGCCATGTATCCTAACAAAATGTCCAGGTCCTCTGGCAGAAAAACAGCCCCAAAACATTAAAGAGCCACCACCATATTTAACCGTGGGCATGAGGTACTTTTCCATATGGCTACCTCTCTGTGTGTGCCAAAACCACCTCTGGTGTTTATTGCCAAAAAGCTCTATTTTGGTTTCATCTGACCATAGAACCCGATCCCATTTGAAGTTCCAGTAGTGTCTGGCAAACTGAAGACGCTTGAGTTTGTTTTTGGATGAGAGTAGAGGCTTTTTTTCTTGAAACCCTTCCGAACAGCTTGTGGTGATGTAGGTGACTTCAGATTGTAGTTTTGGAGACTTTCTGAGAGCAGAGTATTTTTGTCTTTTTTTTTTTAAACAAAAGATCAAAAGGTTAAACAATAAAGACAATTTTTTACAGCCTTCTTTGCTCATATTTACCAAGGGGGGGCCAGTATCAGTGGAGGGCAGTGTAAAAGTTAATTAATGAATCATATTTTATGAAAGTTTTAGACACTTCATGTTTTCATATTGACATTTAACAAACTTAAAATCCGGCTTCATTTTTTTATTCATGCTAATTCATAAATGCTCATTTACCCTCTTCAGTAAACTCTCCGGAAAGACTTACTTACTTAATAAAATCTCAGTCATCAGAGATTTGGACTGATTACAACAAACCTGTGACCCAAAGCATCTTGTTTTTACAGAATGAAATAGAGTTAGTCAGATAATGTTGGGTTATTTTCCTTGGACTCTAGTTTATAATGTTTTGTAATTCCCTCAGCTTGGCTATTGAAGCATACACACAAAGTGCCACTGGGAGACAGCATCCATCCATCACTCCATCCATCCATCAATCCATCCATCCATCAATCCATCCATTTTCTGTTCCGCTTATCCTACACAGGGTCATGGGGGAGCCTGGAGCCTATCTCAGGGAACTCGGGGCACAAGGAGGGGGACACCCTGGACGGGGTGCCAACGCATCACAGGGCACAATCACACACACTCTCACACACCCATTCACACACTACGTACAATTTGGAAATCGGCCAGCTGGGTGGCAGCAGTGTTCAGTAAATAAATTCACAGTTAAAAAGACCTTGACCTCCATTATTGTCTATTCACTGCCTATTCACTACTCTCCCGTTATAGAGTATCAATCAGCAGTGCCTTTTCCATTGTAGAATAAATACATTTCCAGCAGGCCATTAAATATTAGACTTTGGAGAAGCAGTAATGCACTTTGTGCAGTAAATAATATTATATATTGTTGATTGTAAATTTTAAAGCTTTTATATTCTAAAGCATCAACAAGAAGAAAATAAACAGCTAGTAAAAAGTATTCTGAACAGTTTATAAGAACAAACCTTTTCTACTGGTGTTCAGTGCTATTCTCTCCACTAGAGTGCAGCACTTTGTTGACTCTGGCAAAAATGATACTCAAAAAATGGTTTACGTACTAAGAATTATCCCTTAGAAGCTATAACATCTAAATAAAAGCTAAAGGTTAGGTTTACATGTGAAATCTCTAATCACATTTTTTTTTTTACAGAGTATGTAATGCTTTGTAATGATTATGTGACTGGTTAAGTTGTACATTAAATTTACATTTGAGATCAAATGAAGCTAACATTTGATCAATCTGTTTTTGACACACTCCTGTTGGTTCCTGGCTTTTCTTTTTTTTTTTTTTTTTTTTTTTTTTTTTAGGTAATGTATCACAATGTAAAATTGGGTCTATTTAACTATCACACACCCTAAGATGTAGTTCCATTGTAACCATCAGGAAATACAACTAAAAAACATTTAAGGCCTAGTGGAAGTACTTGTTAACTATGCAATTGCATTTCATCTGAATTGTGTCTCAGTCATGATACATGCACTTTGCCTCGCTACTGCATTAAACATAAAATCACATCAGCTGCTGCACTGAAATTCTTCTAGATTGTTCCATTTTATTTGGTTCGCTCTCTTAAACCACAGAACTCAGTTGTGACTGAATGTTTGGAGTCAGTGTTTCACTCTACACACTACATAAGGTTGGCCCACTTAAAAGAAACTGGTAGTCTTCCAGCATATCAGCATATCTCTTCAGTCTAATAAAAGACAACAAGAATAATACTTGATACTTATTTAAAGGTGTTTTAGTCAATATTTTTTTATTTCTTACTAATATGAATAATTTGTACAAGTATGTAGAAATTATTATTATTATTATTATTATTATTATTTTCAAATAGCAGTTTAAACCATTGTCTCAGAAACCTGCCTTCTGGTCCAGAATGTTTGTTTGTATTTGGATTGGCCTCTTGTCAGTCATTTTATAGACACGTCCCCAACGCTCCTTCACATCTTTATAAATCAATATGAGGAGACATTGCATGTTTATAGAGTTGTAACCGTGATTTCAAGTAGTTAATTGTCAGAGTGTGCTTGAAAATGATGTCATGACAGTCCTTGCTAATGGTAACTCTAGTTAGCATGTTAACTCTAGTTGAACCACTATAAGTTTTGGTGGTGGAGCTTTGTGTACATGGGTGGGAAATGGGCTGGCTCAATGGGTAAAAAAAAATAATAATTCAGATCTTATTAAACTCCACAAATCTTACCTGATGTACATTAAAAACAATAGCAAAGTTAACGAGACAGCCAACTGTATACTTATATTTAGAGATCAATATAACCACATCATTGAAGTGATTAGAATCCTTTACCACAATTCAATATACAGTTCGTCCCCAAAAATATGAATGTCTGTACTAGATCTGATACCTATATAATTCACTTTTTTCTTTTTTTTAATTATAAAGAAATACTACCAGTAATTGAACAGTATTTGAGTCTCTGTTAACGATAATAAGTTAATCACTTGGCAGTGACTATGTTACTAAATATTTTAAGCTACCTTTTAAGTAGAAGCTTGATTTTGACCCATGTGAATTTTCAAACTACAGGTCAATATCAAACGTTCCTTATATCTCAAAGAGCCTAGAAAAGATTTTGGCTATGCAGCAGAGCCTATACTTTCATAGGCATCACATACAATAAAAATATTTCAGTCAGGGTTTAGGCCTTATTACAGTACTGATATAGCGCTGGTTAAAGTAGTAAATTACTGACTACTGGCCTGTAATCTTCTTGCTTGCATTGCTTGAGTAACAGTGACTTTTTGTTTTTCAAGTTTAGGTCTTTAACAGTTAGGTCAGTTTGACATTTGAATTATTATTATTATTAATTTTTTTTTTTTACTCCTTGAGCTCACTCAGTATTCAATTCCCACCCATGTTCACGAAGCTCTGCCATCAGGATCTTAGTTGGCCTGTAGATTATAACTTAAAGATGCAACAGTCGAATTTTTTCATTCATTACGTGTACAAATAATCTGGAAGTTATCCTACATAATTTCCAGGTTAATTGTACAAGTAAGGAATTTTAAAAAAACATCGAATGTTGCACTTTTAAGTAGTAATGTTAAGAAGTACAGCATAAACAATGCCATAAACACGAAAAACCTAGAATTTTTTTTTCATTAATTCATTGTCCTTTTTTGTATCCTCGTGCGTTTGTAAGTGTATATATATATATATATATATATATATATATATATATATATATATATATATATATATATATATATGTGTGTGTGTGTGTGTGTGTGTGTGTGTGTGTGTGTGTGTGTGTGTGTGTGTGTGTGTGTGTGTGTGTATGCATGTATGTATGTATGTATAAAGGGCTGAGAGGAAATCTGTGTGAACTCGTTTGTTTGCCGCCCACTTGAACCGGAACCTTTTTTCCTCCGCTGCTCTGTTGCATGTCGGCGCAGTTATGGAGTGACACCCACCGCAGCACAGAAAAAAAAACACCCATAGCTAGGATGTTGGATGTTGCGCTGACCGTTTTTCTAATAACGTTAAACGATTAAGCGACACGTTTTGTTTTTTTAAACGATCGGTTGGTTCCAGTGAGCGTATAGAGGTCGTTTCATGACGGTGACGAGGTGTTAGTCCGTAAGCTCCGGCTTTGGGGAGTGTGTAGCCGGGGAATTTTCGGGGGGGATTACGGCGGGTGGAGCCGTGCTTGGTGGGCGCGCGGCGGATTTATTATTTACTAGATAGTAAGACTAGTTTCAATGGGTTTACATTACGCACGGCTACAACCGAGACCGGATGCATGTGTGTAGATGATCAGAGAGAGAGACACAGAGAGAGACAGTGTGTCCTTCGAGGTGCTGCTACACCCCGTCCGTTCCTCTCTGACTCGGGTGGCATCCATCCATCCATCCATCCATCAGTCCTTAGATCATTAGATCCATAGCTGTGGAAGCGGATACGTTTATTTCCCGTCACCTAGCCTGCATCATCTGCGGACATCATGGGGAATACGACCTCCTGCTGCGTGTCCTCGAGTCCCAAACTGCGGCGAAACGCCCATTCTCGCCTGGAGCCGTACCGACCGGAAGCGGAGCTGAGCCGCGAGGACACGGGCTGCAACCTGCAGCACATCAGCGACCGCGAGAACATCGACGGTAAGTCCTCCAGATCCTCCACATCTGGAGCTCAGGCTTTATTTGGTTTAGTGATCACGTCAAAAAAAAAACAATCAGTGCTTCCCACTGAACCCTGCACTCTCAGAATGAAGTCAACCACAGTACACCCACCAACATTCATCCACATCACAACATCCACAGAAGGGAAAACAAAACCCCTTCATCCTCCCCTGGTAACATCTCTGATGGCTGCGTCTTTATTTGTATGATTATTGTGTGATCGTTCTACGCTGTTCTCTATTTTGTTAAACTTCAGGTCAAGTGGTTTTATTGGTTTTATTTCAACCTTATACAGCTGGTACAATGAAATACAGTGAAACAGAACAACGTTCCTCCAGGACCACGGTGCTACATAAAACAACACAGGACTACAAGAGGTGACACGGGACTAAATAAGTCTGACACATTTCTACATAGAGTGCATAATACAGTACCATAACTACTCAGACAGGACAGTAGGCACATTAAGAGACCGTGTAGCACTGACCAGTACACAGGTCTAGTGTGGAAGTGTCCGATATGTCGGGTAGTGCGAAAGAATAACAATATAATAAAAATGCTATGAATGTACAAACTGTACTGTTCTTTGTCACTGATGAGGATCTTCTGTACCTTTCCTAAGTACCCTTCACCCGGAAACATTTACATAACGTACCATTTAAGTCGCATGATTGGACCATAAAGTCCCCATGAACGTTTTCCAGCTTTTCATACGACCCTATTGACGGCGTAGATCAAGGGGTTGACCGCACTACATTACTCAAATCCCAGGTTTATAATATAGGACTACTGTAACATTCAAAACAAAGCAATATTCCTTCCACTGATTTACCAGTTCAGCATTGTTCACACGCTCGCCCGCGTATCTTATGCACATCCGAAATATTCAAAAGCGACATTCACAAGCTAGATGGCCAGAATATCCCTGTCCGTCAGGTTTCTATGCCGAACTGTAAAATCTCTTACAGCGACGTTAAACACACTGATGAGCTCTGTTTCTCTTCGAGACGTTCTGCTGCTGTTGTTGTGATTGTTGTCATGATCTGCATCTCAAATTCGAAAACTCTGACCTTACATTGAAAAGTGTTTACTAGTCCAGAAAACCAGAAAACTTGTACGCAAAACAGTGGTTTCGTTAGGTTTGAGGGTGACGTGGGAGGTTTTTAAAATTCAAACCCTAACCGTAATAGGAAAAGCGGTCAGTGTTAGTACTCTTAATGATTTAGAATCGTGCATAATTTAAGATGATTTGAGACTCGACACTAATTTGTTTAGGGGAGGTAGGCGGAGGATAGTGAAAAAGACTAAAATAACTTGTACCCTATTCAATTAAACGTGGCTTGTCTGAATGTGACTCTGTACCATTTCAAAATATTAGTACAGAAAATCTGGCTTTGACGTTCTTAATAATAATTTGTAAAATGAATGAAACAAATCAGGAGATTGTTATTTTCTCTCGCGACCCCACGTGGGGTTACGGCCCGCCCCTAGTTTGGAAACCCCTTTTGTAGACACAAATAATACAGTAAATACCAAAACCGTGGCAAAAATGGTATACTGTAGATATTCTTGTTTTACTTGTCCATTTTGCATCCAATCGAATGCTCTCTGACCACATAAGTCCCGCCCCTGTAAACTAACCGTAGCTGTGATACAGTAGCAGCTAGTCGACACTGAACGTGGGGCATTTGTTTAGTTGTGGTTGCACAGCTTGTTACTGTCCTTCTTAACAATCTATCCTGATGAAAAGATGGTTGGAGTTGGTGTGTGTGTGTGTGTGTGTGTGTGTGTGT
Source organism: Cranoglanis bouderius (assembly GCA_023630585.1). Classification (NCBI taxonomy): domain Eukaryota; kingdom Metazoa; phylum Chordata; class Actinopteri; order Siluriformes; family Cranoglanididae; genus Cranoglanis; species Cranoglanis bouderius. The sequence continues at coordinate 6,819,318 of CM042564.1, forward strand.
GTGTGTGTGTGTGTGTGTGTGTGTGTGTGTGTGTGTGTGTGTGTGTCTTTGCGAGCTCATTCCCCATCCCAAATCTTGAGTAGGTTAATACACTGCTAATGTGTTTATGGTTTTATTTGGTCGTGATGGTGTTGGGCTTTAAGGTAATTTTGCAATGCTTGTGTGTCTGATCTGAGTTACATCAGTCTGATAATGATCCAGTGCTTCAGAGCAGTGTTTGGACGGATACCGATACTCAGGATTGGACCTGTGCACCCCCATGCATTTTCAGTTTTGGACCAAAGTAACTCAAGTGTTAGATTTTCCATCGATTTCCACACAATTTTACTACAAGATCATGATAAATGAGGCCCAATATCAGGATAAATGATGTCACAATATATTTTTTTTTAACTTACAAGCCGATTGGAAGCAGCTGATTTGATGTCAAAATTTCGTACGGAATCTTAAAATGTTTTCATGTTTCGATGTTTAATAATTTTCTTTTACAGGCATCGTTAAATATATTATTAAATAGTTTTTTCACTGTGGAAGTCACACTACTGTTTCACCGGCTGTTCTCTTTCGTGAGCATGATCCAATTCATCATGTACTTTTATATTTGTTTATTTATCAGAGACATTAGCGCTTTTACTTCTGCCCTTTCCTCCCACAGAATGTAGACTGTGTTAAAATGTACGGTTGAAATGTTTTGTACATCACGCGTGTTGGAAGCACGAGCGTGTCTTCGGCTCAGGAAGCTTATTCTCCTCGCTCCTCAGTTTCTCCGAGTGCATTTAGAGATTTCTCAGCGAGTCCTCATGATTGATCCCAGAGCTGAAGGACACAGGATCGAGTTAGAGGAAGACAAACCCATAGACCTTTAATGACCGAGCCCGAATTTGTGAGGTGTATCGGGAAGACCGGGTGTAAACAGGATCAAAATCTCTGGGTCACTTTGATTCAGAGCGAGGATCAGATGCAGGCAGGAAACTTGTATCTGGGAATTTATCTGTGTAGCTAATCTAAAATCTCAGATCTGCTGAATTCTCAATTCTGATTGGATAATTAATTTTCTAGTAATCAGTCACTCCAGGACTTACTTTGCGATCGCAGAAATGAACGCAGAACCAAACAAACGCCACTATGTTCGGAGGAGTTTGCGATTTTTCAAAACTACCGCAGAGTTTCCGCAGATTTGGGCCAAGACGCGTCATGTGACGTCGTCACAACGTGCATTCAGCCAAAGCCGTCTTCGATTCACGTGCGTTGAACATGTGTACAGCTAAAAGGTCTCATTTACCAACAAACGTCACTGTGAAGGAAACAATTTCTTGCAATTTCGCCAATTTTCCGCAAACGAGCACGAAGAACTCTGCAAGTTGCATCACAAATTTTGAAAAAAGCTGCATCAAAATCGACCAAAAAAAAAATTCCTGTAGGGACTGAATAATGCTCTGACCATAGTTACAGATGGAGTTTTAAAAACATCTGTAATCGTCGATAAGGTTTGTTTTGAAACTTTTATGGAAGGAGACTCCAGTGTCAGTGATATGCATCAGTCAGTGGTCAACTTTAAACCGTAGGTTTTCCTCCACAGGAAAGTCTTCAGGACAGAGCTACACTACAGAAAGAAAAAGAGAGCTGAGTGATAACAGGAACGAAAAACTTATTTCACTGGCATTCCACAACATTTACATTTAACTCAAAAAAACAAAAAAAAAAAAACAACCCAAAAATACATATGATGCGCTGTTCCTTGATTAGTAAAGAAAACGTAATCGTTGACCAGTTGCTGTAGTGTAAGTGGAGTAAAACACTCTGGGATGTAATAGAATAATCCTATATCCTATTTGATTGATTGGTAACGTCATCACACCACCCAGTCGTTGATTATTTTCTAATATCGGCATGTCTCAAAGTGTGTATTCCTCACGTTATTAACTCTAACCACGAGCCAGATTATTACAGTATACATTTTCTATATGATCATTCACTGGTAGCTTTTTTAAAATCATTATAATATTTTCCCATTTTTAATGCAAATGAGCTAAACTAATCATAAATGTATCTAGTGTTTGTATTTTTCTATAGTTTCTGTTTGTTTTTGCATATTTAATCCTGAGAATGAATGAATAATCTCAGACAGACTTCTCATTTAGGACTGCTATGTGCACTGCAGTAAGGGCTGTGCAGGCTGTTGTGAGTTTTTATTTATTTATTTATTTATTTTATTTGTAATTAAGGTCTAATGAGATTTTAACGTCTGCTTAAAGCCCTCTGTTTCATTATTGCACTTTTAGTAAAGTGTAATCCTGCCAAGTGTAAATGCTTTATACTGCATACTGTTTGTGTTAGCGTTATTGTAGAGTGTGCGTTCAGTATCAATTTCTATGTTCACAGCGAGCCATTGTGCTGCTCTCGTCTCACTGTGGCCTGTTTACACACATCGACTCGAGTGCGTTTTGCACTGAACATTTACACGACTCTAGTTAGATAGACGGATGAAGAAATGGTGTGTGTGTGTGTGTGAGAGAGAGAGAGAGAGAGAGAGAGAGAGAGAGTGACTAAGATCAGATAAGCAGGAGCTGTAGGGCTGTGTGTGTGTGTGTGTGTGTGTGTGTGTGTGTGTGTGTGTGTGTGTGTGTGTGTGTGTGTGTGTGTGTGTGTGTGTGCCAGTCAGTACCAGGCTGCTGAAATGGAGGAAGTCCAGCACTTCAGGCACCAAGCAGATGTGGCAGGAGCACGTACACGAGCTTTTATCCTCTGTGTGTGTGTCTCCCTTCTCCTCCTTTAAATCTCCACTAATGAAGCCTCTCTCCTGCTTTATTACTCAACACTTTACACCCCATCGAGTGTAATGGTTATGGTTCTTGTGTTAAACCACTTCTCAGTACCACTCTCCATTCCTAGATTGGAATAATCGTATAATTCCCAGCAGTAAAGGCAATGGAGATTTTGTCTCGCGTGTCTTTTATTTTTTATTTTTTCCCCCAAATGTCTCTTGTGCCGCGTTCACACCTGGCATTAACATGCGTCCTGGGTGATCGGATCGTAAGTGGACAGCGCTAAAGTACAGGTGTGAACACGGGTCCGGTGTGTCTCAGAGACGCATCGTGATCTGATCACTCAGACCACATTCCGAGAAGGTCTGGGATGCACATGACCACATAACGTTTGTCGTGTGGACTAGACGTCGACCGATAGTGGATTTTACCAATACCGATAACTAAGTTGTGCGGTACCTGCTGATACCCGATTAATCAACCGATAGTTTTTAAAATTGATACTGAATGAAAACATAACACTCAAAGTAAAATATTGCTGAACTTACAAAAATAAAAAGTACTGACTGCAACATGAAAATGTACTGTACTTTTTAAAAATGAAATAATATATAAATATTAATGTATATTAACTATTAATAAATATTACAGTAAATAAAAGATTTCCATCCAAACTGAACCAAAAAGTAACACTCCAAATAACAAATAAAAAATAGAGACATCCAAAATGAATCAAAAAACACTTCAAATAAAACAACAAAATTGGCCAGTTTTTATTTCGCCTCTAGAGGCCACGCTTGTGCTGTATAATGACAGTGGACCCTTCTCAGCCGCTCCTGTAATGGGCGCAACTGGGAAAAACTGTCGGTGTGGATTTTTGCCGATAACCGATAATCGGTGCAGATTAATCTGCAAAACCGATCAATCGGTCGACCTCTAGTGTGGACGCACTACAAACGTCCCGATGCGTCCTGGACAGCAACGAAGGAGCAGCTAATCGACTAGTCGGAAAATACATAATCATAATCATGGTTTAGAAACCACTCTGAACAGTAGAGCTCTCCACTGCTAGGCTAACGGCTAAAGGTGATAGCCGTGGCTGGAACGATAACGAAACCGCCTGTCGTCGGTTTAACAGCAGTGGAAGTTTTCCACAGAGGACACCAAATGTGTGACGTTGAATACGAAAGTGTGTGAGCCACTGTTGCAACTTTACTGAAGAAATATTATGACAGAACTCGTAATCTAAATCATGAACAATGCCAAACAGTGTGCATTTTTGTGGTGTATTAAATGAAATAAGTTTAAAAAAAAAAAAAAAAAAAAAAAAATTAGAACGAGACATACAGGTGCATCTCAATAAATTAGAATGTCGTGGAAAAGTTCGTTTATTTCAGTAATTCAACTCAAATTGTGAAACCCGTGTATTAAATAAATTCAATGCACACAGACTGAAGTAGTTTAAGTCTTTGGTTCTTTTAATTGTGATGATTTTGGCTCACATTTAACAAAAACCCACCAATTCACTATCTCAACAAATTAGAATATGGTGACATGCCAATCAGCTAATCAACTCAAAACACCTGCAAAGGTTTCCTGAGCCTTCAAAATGGTCTCTCAGTTTGGTTCACTAGGTAAGCCACAAACATTCACTGGCAAAGAAGCTGGCTGTTCACAGAGTGCTGTATCCAAGCATGTTAACAGAAAGTTGAGTGGAAGGAAAAAGTGTGGAAGAAAAAGATGCACAACCAACCGAGAGAACCGCAGCCTTATGAGGATTGTCAAGCAAAATCGATTCAAGAATTTGAGTGAACTTCACAAGGAATGGACTGAGGCTGGGGTCAAGGCATCAAGAGCCACCACACACAGACGTGTCGAGGAATTTGGCTACAGTTGTCATATTCCTCTTGTTAAGCCACTCCTGAACCACAGACAACGTCAGAGGTGTCTTACCTGGGCTAAGGAGAAGAAGAACTGGACTGTTGCCCAGTGGTCCAAAGTCCTCTTTTCAGATGAGAGCAAGTTTTGTATTTCATTTGGAAACCAAGGTCCTAGAGTCTGGAGGAAGGGTGGAGAAGCTCATAGCCCAAGTTGCTTGAAGTCCAGTGATAAGTTTCCACAGTCTGTGATGATTTGGCGTGCAATGTCATCTGCTGGTGTTGGTCCATTGTGTTTTTTGAAAACCAAAGTCACTGCACCTGTTTACCAAGAAATTTTGGAGCACTTCATGCTTCCTTCAGCTGGCCAGCTTTTTGAAGATGCTGATTTCATTTTCCAGCAGGATTTGGCACCTGCCCACTCTGCCAAAAGCACCAAAAGTTGGTTAAATGACCATGGTGTTGGTGTGCTTGACTGGCCAGCAAACTCACCAGACCTGAACCCCATAGAGAATCTATGGGGTATTGTCAAGAGGAAAATGAGAAACAAGAGACCAAAAAATGCAGATGAGCTGAAGGCCACTGTCAAAGAAACCTGGGCTTCCATACCACCTCAGCAGTGCCACAAACTGATCACCTCCATGCCACGCCGAATTGAGGCAGCAATTAAAGCAAAAGGAGCCCCTACCAAGTATTGAGTACATGTACAGTAAATGAACATACTTTCCAGAAGGCCAACAATTCACTAAAAATGTTTTTTTATTGGTCTTATGAAGTATTCTAATTTGTTGAGATAGTGAATTGGTGGGTTTTTGTTAAATGTGAGCCAAAATCATCACAATTAAAAGAACCAAAGACTTAAACTACTTCAGTCTGTGTGCATTGAATTTATTTAATACACGAGTTTCACAATTTGAGTTGAATTACTGAAATAAATGAACTTTTCCACGACATTCTAATTTATTGAGATGCACCTGTATGTGCGGAAATCTTATCCTGTCCGAACAGCTGTAGATGAAGTGCTCTTGGAAAGAAACAGATTAGACGGTGCTGTTAGTGTGTAGATGGCAGTGTTGTGGTCTCGTGTGCTCCAGGACCAAGTTTGCCAAGGTTGGATTTGAAGAACTCGAGTGTCCTGCACAGAGCCCTGACCTCAACCCCACTGAACACCTTTATGATGAACTGCACCCCAGTCCTCCTCACACAACATCAGTTCCTGACCTCACTAATGCTCATGTGGATGAATGAACACAAATCCCCACAGCCACGCTCCAAAATCTAGTGGAAAGCCTTCCCAGAAGAGTGGAGGGTGTTATAACAGCAAAGAGGGACTAAATATGGATAAGGATGGTCAACAAGGATAAATGGTTGGTTGCGATGGTCAGGTGTGAACATACCATATAGTGTTCACAGAGACACCAGTCTATTAGCACTACGTTTGTGTTACTTTGTAGGTTGATTAGGTGTGTGTATGCGATAGGAAACATTTTTGATACAGAAGGAAAAAGAGCAGTTACATTTTGCATCTGGTTTAATTTCCAACACGTTGTGCCTGATGACAACAGTGTCCTGTGGGTGGGTGTATGTGTGTGTGTGTGTGTGTGTATGTATGTATATATATATATATATATATATATATATATATATATATATATATATGTGTATGTGTATATATATATATATATATGTGTATGTGTGTATATATATATATATATATATATATATATATACACACATACACATATATATATATATATATATATATTCATTCTTGTGCTTTCTTGCAGTGAAAGATCTTAACTCGTGACCAAAGAATAATTGTACAAAGTGAGATTTTTGACTGCGACTGAAAAATCAGGCTGTAAAACCGGCTTTACCCAGCTGTTGGCTAGATATTTTTGGTTAGTGGACTGTTTCTCAGCCCAGCAGTGACACCGATGCTTTTAACCTCCAGCGTTGTCAGTAATTGTACACCTACAGAGTGATCTGTGTGGTTGGTTTACCCGATAAAATGGGCAGCGAGTGTAGGTACGCGGGTTAATGTACGTAATAAACCTACAAGTGTCCAGAAATTGAGGTAATTTGAGAAAATTGTATTTGCCACAGTGCGCATTTTCAGTTACTGCGTTTTAGTGGTAAAACACTCGACTCTGCGTTTATAGACGTTAATGGACACTCGAGCGGTGTGCGAGTGTGCGATAAAACAAAATGGGCTTAGCTGATTAAAAATGGAAGCGAATTCATTTTCTGTTAAGAAATGGGGCTGCATTTTTGGAATATTTTCTACCATGTTGAGTTAATAAAATAACTCGTAATATACGAAATAACGAGGAATAAACCTCATCAACCTGGTTATTCATCAGCATGACTGCGGCTGATTCTAAACGTGTGTGTGTGTGTGTGTGTGTGTGTGTGTGTGTGTGTGTGTGTGTGTGTGTGCGTGCCTTGAGGCAGTGTATGACTGTGTGATCTAAACCTGTGACCAAGAGGAAGTCAGCCATGAGACTGAGGGAGGAGAGAAAATGATCCACACTTACTGTCATCGCTTGTTTTTGTTTTATTTGAAATAAAATACAGTGTTTCACTTTGAAATGCAGTCCAACCTGTATTACAGAATATATTACTCATATACACTCACCGGCTAATATGCTTCGGCTGTGGCGTGGATGCCGGTGCCAGACGGGCTGGTTTGAGTATTTTAGAAACTGCTGATCTCCTGGGATTTTCACATACGACAGTTTGTAGGTTTTAAACACAATGGTTCGGGGGGGGGGGAAGAAAAAGCCATTCAGTGAGCGACACTTCTGCTCCTTGTTGATGAGAGAGGTGAGAGCAGAATGGCCAGACTGGTCCGAGTTGACCGAAAGGACACGGTAACTTAAATAATCACTCTTTACAACCGTGTTGAGTAGAAAAGCATCACAGAATGCAAAGCATTTCAAACCTTGAGGTGGATGAGCTACAACAGCAAAAGATCACTTCAGGTTCCTCTCCTGTCAACCAAGAACTGAAATCTGAGGCTACAATGCCACCAGAGCACTGAAACTAGACAGTTGATGTTTGGAAAAAGACCAGGTGATGTTTTCCCCAATCCGTTTTGTATTGTTGTTATCTATTATTTGATTGATAGGAGTGGAACACAGCGTGCTGAGCCTGTTTCCACCGCAACCATGACCAGGATAAAGTGCTTTCAGAAGACGAATGAATAATCAATCCCACCAGGATTTTGCGATCGCAGAAATTAATGCAAAAGCAAACAAACTCCGCAATATTCGGAGGAACTTGTAATTTTACAAAATTACCCCAGATTTGGGCCTAGACGTGTCATGTGACGTCATCACGACATGCATTCAGTCAAAGCCCTCTTCAATGCACGTGCGTCGAACATGAGTACAGCTAAAAGGTCTTATTTACCGGCAAACATCACCGTCAAAGAACCTGCAAAACAATTTCGTGCAATTGCAATTTCGCCAGTTCAAGTAGTTTTCCGCAAAAAAAGCACAAAAAACTCTGCAAATTGCATCGGAGATTTTGGGGAAAAGTCGCAGCAAAATCAAGCAATTTTGGCCGCAACAATCACAAAAAAACTCCATGAAATCCTGTACGGACTGAATAGTACAGTACTGTGCAAAAGTTTTAGGCAAACAATTTTTTTTTTTTTAGTACAAACTTTGTTATAGTGTTTTTTTTTTATTTTTATTTTATGACGTCTACATTATCAAGTCAGTACAAAAAACATTTTAGATTCCCAAACATTAGTTTTCTAGCACAAAATTAAATGTTACAGAAAAATGTTTGTATGTCATTAAAGAAAGCAGCATATTACGTAAGAGACACTTTTCAGACAAAAAACACAATGAAGGCTGCTGGGTTTTGCTGCAAAAATAAGAAGCGAGTGCGAAAGTCAAAGTCTCCAGAAGAACTGTGTCTGGTTCTGCAATATGCTCAATAAAACTTACCAGCTCATTTCCTTATAAAACTACACTGATTGTACGAAGACTTTTTATTTTTATTTTTTTGTCACACCAAATATTGACTGTTTCATTTACTACTGTTTACTGCTCTTTACGATATTATTATTATTATTATTTGCATGAAGGAAAGGTTGATGATTTACTCTCTCCTGTTCCTTTGCTTTTGCAAGTCCTCCAATCTGTTCTTTTCTTTTTTCTCCTCCTTCCCTTCTGGGAAAAAAAAAAAAAAAAAAACCTGTGTGCAGCCCAGAACTGTCTCGGTGGATTTAAACCTCCACAGATATCGAATGAACAGACAACACAAGGTTTGAAAGACAGAAAAGGATAAGGGAGCATTTTGTGAGGCAGTTTCTATTCATCCTGCCATCATCCCGTATCACTCACTCAGCACGGGTGCTAATTTTAGCAGAACCGTACAGTCTGATCCAGAAAACACTGTAATGGAGAGGATGTGCTGGAGACTTGATGTAAAAAGTGCCACAGCTGTGGCTTGGTGTGTTTGTGTTACAGTGAACAGCAGTCGTTATTAATGCTATTGAAAAACGTAATAGTTAAAATGAACATCGGTTTTCTGAATATTGGGCAATGTGCTCCAAAAACAATGACAAAATTCACATTTGGAATATACACGCGTTCAAAATTTACAGTCTCTCTCTACCACCAATACGGATCAACAATTCTGATGAGATCATTCTGCACTTCAGCGTCTCATCAGATTTTCTGTCCAGTCGAACACACTCTAGAATCTGAAGTGTCTCGCCCCCAACATTATAAAAATCACCTTGCCGAAGTTACCGTTGTTGAGCGAGAGAAATCATATCGGCGAGCATGGGTCATAAATGTGTCTTTGGCTGTTAAGACCGAAGTTTTATTCGGGTTTGATACGGCCTGACTCCAGAGACAACCGCTGGTTCATTTTCTTCATCGGTAGAAGATTCTGTGAGGTCTGCTGGAACAGGTGAAGGAGGTGGAGAAAAATCCTCTGTGAGTGAATCCAATGCATAGTTATCGCTCTGGCTCGCATCCATGATACTAACTGTCAACGCTGTTGGCTATTTTAAAATGGGGGAGGAGCCAATCTATATGTCCCGCCCTGACTTCCTGTTTCAGTGGAAATTAAGTCAACACGTCAAATAACTCTGCGTGTTTCAAGGCCCCCTTTTTTTTTTTGTAAACGTTGTATAAAAACTTATATTTCATGACATTTATCCGCTGCTGCAAAGCCTCAGCAAATGAAACATCATGATACGTATCGTATTATAAAAATATCTAAAAAGAATTTGATATATATGTTTTTTTGCCACATCACATCACTGCAGGCTTCTTCTGTGTTGAAGTTTAACTGAGGAAAATGCTAACAGATATTTAGCGTGGCTTTGCTTTTTGTTGATTTCTTTCTGGTGTGTTCGATTTTGTTTTTGTTTTGTCTGTAGTGACGTGTAAATCTCGGGTCACCATGACCTGACTCAGAGCTCGTATGCTTTTAAAAGTGCTCAGAAAAACTCTTCTGTCCTTGGCGAGGCCAAACATGGCATAGAGGAAGTCTGTGTTGTTGATGATCATAAAATAATGTCCTGAATTTGCGATCTCTCCTGAACTGTGGAGTAGGAGTAGGAGATATATATATATATATATATATATATATATATATATATATATATATATATATATATATATATATATATATATATATATATATATATATATATATATATATATATATATATATATATATAAAAAATATGGCTTGGTGGTATTGGGGCTTGAATCCCAACCTTCTGATCAATAACCCAGAGCCTTAAACGTTGAGCCACGACTGCCTACTGCCCATGAAAGAGAGGGACATAGGGAGAGACAGATAGAGAGAGAATTCATGCCCCATGATGCTGATGTGTTTAGGAAAGAGAATAACAGAGACAGACAGACAGACAGACGGACGGAATAAGAGAGTGAGCCAGAAAGAGAACGAGTGTGTGACTTTGTGCCCCATGGTGCTGATGTGTTGAGGTGTAGATGGAGTTGAGCACACAGCAGGGTGAATGAGTGAAGAGGGAAATAAAAGGGGAGCTGCCCAGCTGTGAACACACACCAGCTCCTTACTTTCCCATCAGTCTTATAGCTGAATAGAAATGAGCATACTCAAGTGGTGATAACATTGTGGAGCCTGGACGTGTTTGAGTTTTGATAAGCATGTAGAGCCTGTAATTATTCATGTTCTCTCTCTGTGTTCCCGGAGCTTGGACAGTTTGAGCTAAAATGAGATTCAGTTCACTTCGGCCTGTCCGATTTTATAAAAACTCAGTAAACAACAGTAGTAGGAACAGGGATTTACTCACATGAACAGCAGAAACAGTGTTACAATGACAAAAACAAGCTTCTTATAAATAAGTAAGGAATAAACCAACTCGGGATGTGCTGTTATAGGAAATTCATCAGTGACCGGTCGGTGTGATGTGGTGCGACATGAAGCAGAGTTACTGTTACCACCCTGAAGTTGATTATTCTCCTATAACAGCACACCCCGAGCTGTTTTATTCCTCCTATACCACAGCAGTTTCTTTTTTTTTTTTTTCAACGATTATTTAAATTTTGTGTTGAATAAAGAATGGCATGTCGTACGTTTTATTTATTTGTAGTTATTTTTTAAATCTTGTGGATCATCCCTGAAACAAGAACACTTGCATTATAATAGTGATTAAAAACTGCAGTGATGTTTTAGGGCCACAAGATTTTAAGTAAATTCGGAATTTTTCGAGAAAGAAGTGGGAATACATTGAGAATAAGTCTGAATTTTTTGAGAATAAGTCGGAGTATCTCGAGAATGGAGTCGTAACATAATTTTTCGAGATGTAACTATCGATAGCCTTGAAGGTGACCACCGCCTGCAATTTCTCCTTTAACAAAAGAAACAATAAAATCTCCAAATTCTGAACAAAATATTGAAATATTGTTGAAATTTGTTGTATTTGTTTTTTCATTTTTACTGGCCCTTAATCACCATTGTAATAACCAGTCATTCCCTAACCAGCTGCTATTTGTTCCTTTCAGATGATGATAAGACGGATGATATGAGTGTATCACGTACAGCAGTGTTTCTGGTCCGATATGGAGCAATAATGAAATAATGCACAGAGCTTGATTTGTACTTTCACAGGGCTCAGAAACTGGTCCAGTGCAGCAGCAAGCGTTTATACTTCACCTCATGAGGTTTTATGTTGAGAAGAAGTTTATAGTAAGTTTAATTAATTTAGTTTTTTTTTTTGTTTTTTTTTAAATAAATGAACTCAAGACGTTACAAGTCAGAGTAAAATGATACATCGAGGTGTGACCCATAAACCTTTCAGAGTTATGAATAAATAATAACATAGTGGGCTACATGGAGTGAAAAGGAATATTTCGGTTCTTCCACGTTTCATCCAAAACCCAGTGGAGTCTCACTTGCTGCTTTTTGTGCTTCTTGTCTATATTTGTAACGCTCGCGATGCTTTGATATTAATCCTCTATGCATCCGTGTTTATTTTAGACATGCGAAGCGTTCCTCCTGATATTCACACAAAACACGGGTGTGTGTGTGTGTGTGTGTTGGTTTGGCATGTTGTCTAAGTAGGTCTGCAGGCAGTCTGGGCTAAACATGTGTAAATAAGCTCATGTCTCCGTCCTATTTTTATTTTTATTCCTTCTCATCTTTTCTTAGCTGAGTGACTCCAAACCGTCTTTCCTGCCCCAAAAAACCCCCCGTCTTCCACCGAGAAGGGAAACGCACCGACGTGCTGCGCTTACTCGCTTGTCTCATATCCATCATGACTCCTGTTACACACTTCTTGTCTGTTGAATTCTCGATTCTGATTGGTCAGACGGTGTTGATTAATCCTCCATAGCTTTAACTGCAAGATAAGCCATAGGTTTGTATCAATGCGCTAGTTGGAGTGCGTTAGCGTTTCTATAGTAACAGCGGTTTCAGAGGGCGTACGGTGTACGCTTCACATATACAGTGTCCAGTCATGGATGTGAAAGGAGATGTTTATTTATTATTAACATTTATGGAAGGAGTCTCCAGTGTCAGTGCCCGCTTCACAGATTCTCCATAACATGAAAAGCTGCGTGGTTTTTTTTTTTCCCATTTAATTAACTTTCATAAAATTAGGCGAAAAAAATAGAGACTGGTTATAGAGCAACTTTTTGTAGCTGCTATGATGTAAGTGATAACAGGAACTAACTTGTTTCATGGAGGTTACAAAGCATTAAATGTAACTCTAAGTGGATAAAAAACAGCACAATGTCTTTTTTTAATGAATAAAAATGTAATTGTTGGTAAATTGCTGTGGTGTATACACAGTCCCCTCCAAAACTATTGGAACATCAAGGCCAATTCATTTGTTTTTGCTGTAGACCAAAGACATTTGGCTTTGAGGTGAATACATGAATATGAGAAGAGAGTTTAGAATTTCAGCTTTTATTTCCTGGTATTTATATGTAGACGTGTTAAACGACATGGAACATAGCACATTTTGTATCAGACCACCCAATTTGTAGGCGAGCAAAAATATTGGAACATGTGACTGACAGGTGTTCCTTGTTACCCAGGTGTGTCCTGTTAGATTGACTGTTTAAACAGTGAATAGCTCTGAACATCTACTCTTGGTTTTAGCCTTCAGTTTTCACCTGTGCAGACTGCATTTGTTGTTAAAAAGGATAAACCAACATGAAGGTCAGAGAGCCGTCTATGGGAGAAAAGCAAGCCATTTTGAAGCTGTGAAAAGAGGGAAAATCAATCAAGAGGCATCGCACAAACATTGGGCAAATGACTTGGTCTTGCCGTTGCAATATTTTCGGAGAGGACTTTAAGACGAAAAAATTATATAAATATAATAATCAGGCCGCATCACACCACCCTGTCGTCGATTATTTTCCTATAAGTGCAAGACACGTTGTGTTTTATTCCTTAAATAACTGCAGTGCCATCATCTAATGTTAAAAAAAAAAAAAAAAGTAAAGTGTTCAAAATCTGCACATTTTGAAGTTGCACAACTTGTTTATTATCAAAGACCGAGTTTTTCCATTCGAACCCGAAGCTCGAAGTCGAGGCAGACCTTTTAAAGCTAATGTTTGTGTTCCTGCTCAAGCAGATGAATAGAGGACGCCCTGCAGCTCAGCCATGTGGCAGTGAAAAGGTGCTTCATGCTTCACTGAGCTGACGGATTCACATTCACTTAACGCGCATTAGCACATCGTCTGACATTCAAAATGCAACGGTGAAGGTGCTGTGCTGTGTGTTTGACTGTCCGCTTCTCTGTCATGTTCAGCTCGGTACACCTAGAGCACTGTTTGCTTATATTTCTGTGTGTGTGTGTGTGTGTGTGTGTGTGTGTGTGTGTGTGTGTGTGTGTGCGTGTGTGTGTTTAATCCACATCGTTGAATAAGTAACTTGGTTGTAGAGTTTCATATTCTGAATGTTTTCATCATTAACTTTAATGAGACGCTGTCCATCAGAGACGCAGCTGTTAGTCCTCTAATTACTCCACCAGGTTGTAAATTCACATGAATCTTATCAGCCATGTACACTTTCCTTCTCACAGTTTCCCTTCACCTGGTTTTATGCAAATTTTAGAATCGTGCATAAAAATAAAGGTGCAAGAAATTCTGAATAGGTTAAAATATCATAAGATTTTGCACGTGGATCAGTAAAATGTTGACACATTGGTTAATTAAGGAAGCAAAGAGTACAAAACTGTAGCGAATATATCGGCATGGCTGTGATTTGGCCATAGCTAACCACAGCCGTGCCCGCGTTCAGTATAACTCTTGCTCTTGCAATATCGCTTTTATACAACAGTTCTATAAGCAAGAAATAATTCATATTGAGTAACTGACATTTCAGACACAGTGTGTCAAATGTTTTGTTTATTTTTGCTCCGCTAGTGGTAAAAGATCCCGAAGAAGCCAGACTCACTTTATTGCATTTCGGTTAACTGGCTAGGTAGCTCATGCTGATTTTGTACATTCCTGTTTAAAAGTGCTTCAAGTGAAAGTGGCGTCCCTTCTTCCTTTTCATCTTTCATATTTTAAGCCAAAAGTTATATTCATGGAAAGTATGGTTTGCCATGTCCGCTGATGATGTCGCTAACTCTACTGCAGTAATGGTTTTGAGCTAGTAAGTGGCAGTATGTGGCAGACACAGACGGGCGGAGTGATACACACTCCAGTGTGAAACGTCCAAGTGTGGTTATAGGAAATATAAGCAGTGGACCGGTACTGACTGTCGTATAAGTAAGAATTAAAACACTACTGATACCATGCAATAAGAGCACGTCGCAAAGTGCTTTATTCCTCTTATACCACAGCAGCAGTGTGTCGGCAGTTACTTCAACTTTTTGCTTATTAAAGAATATGCCACATCTTATTCACATTATTCATACAAGTTTGTATGGTTCTTTATTTGACCGTATTTTAATAATCTTCTCCTGCTATATTGTCTTTTGTCTTAAATTTATTTTACTTTATTGTCTCTTGTCTGCTACTGTAACACTGAAATTTCCCACCTGGGATTAACAAAGTGTTATCTTATTATTTTCTTATTATTTCGTTTCTAACTAGGTTCAATATTGTGGAACGTCAGCAACGAAAGCTAGTTCCTGTTATCGCAGCTATAAACCGCCGTTCCTGCACCAGCCTCTCTTTTTTTCTTTTCACTCTCTATCTTAAAGTTATTAAGAAACAATTAGAACTCGACACCAACAGCGTCAATGAGGATGCCTCCTCAAGTCTCCTCAAGACTCAATTTGAGTCCTAGACTAGTCTTGTTACCAATTTGCATGCCTGAAATACCCTTTAAATACACCATGTTTGGATCAACGGCAAAATGTAATTAGTATATCTAGTGCGAGCAAAGATAATTCCGTAGAAGTGCTACATTTAACTACTTATTTTTGAGATGTCACACGAACGAGAATCTAAGAGAGATGCAAGTAAAAACGATGGACAGAAAATGGGCCTTGATTTCCTGAACACGAGCATGTAGGGAACATCTCTGGAAAAACAGGAAAGAAGCTGTTGAAGAAAAACCATTGCAGACATTTGACCTTGCTGTGACTTTGACCCTGTTTTGGTCAATTCCATAATCTAATCAGTTTATCTGCTGGTTACACTGATAATTCATTCACTGATATGGGTGTGATGGCACATACTTTTATGTGTTTCTTCCCCAAACTGTTCCCACAAAGTTTGAATCACACAATTGTATAGAATGTATTTGTATATGCTGTAGCTTTACAATTTGCCTCCACTGGAACTAAGAGGCCCAAACCTGTTCCAGCATGACGATGCCCCTGTGCACAAAGCGAGCTCCATGAAGACATGGTTTGCCAAGCTTGGAGTGGAAGAACTTGAGTGTCCTGCACAGAGCCCTGACCTCAACCCCATTGAACACCTTTGGGATGAACTGCACCCCAGACCTCCTCACACAACATCAGTGCCTGATCTCACTAATGCCCTTGAACACAAATCCCCACAGCCACGCTCCAACCTCTAGTGGAAAGCCACAAGAGTGGAGGTTATTATGACCGCAGAAGGGGAACAACTTTGGACGATCAGAAAGCAGGTCAGGTGTCCACGAACATTTGGCCATATAGTGTATATTTTAAGGGTATACAAATTAGTAACAAGAAGGACTAGACATGTTGGTGCTGAGTTTTCTCTTGAAGTTAATAAAAAAACACACACACACAAAAAAAAAAAACACACACAGCTTGTCATGTTAGTGAAATTTGAAAATGTAAAAAGTGACAAGCCAACTAAAGAGTAGGTAAAAGTAAACGGAGAAAAGTTTATTAATGTTTTAATATTTTATTGGATTTACTTTATTGGATCTATTTACAGCATCAATACGAGTCACACCACCATGAAGCGCATTGTTTAAGCATAGCTGCCTTTTTAATGGTTATTGAATCTTCTTTGTCCACCAAGCAAACTCAGAGTAAAAAACTGACACAAACTCTGTTTGTCCCATGTGTCCTGGTTTGTCCAGCACTGTAAACTCTGGCTGTTCAAAAGAAAAGCCTTCTGACTTTCAGTGTGCAGTGAAAAGAATGGGCAAATATTGGCCTAGCAAGTGTTCTTTCTCTTTCTCTGTGCTGTAATGAAAAGTGTGTGTGTGTGTGTGGACATTTATATTTTGGTGGGGACCAAATATCACCACAAGGATACGAATCTCTCACAGGTTTGACCTTGTGGAGACATTTTGGTTCATCCCTATGAGGAAAAGCTACTTCTTCTTCTTCTTATTATTATTATTATTACTTTTCTTTATTAAAAATAAAATAATAATAATAATAAATTGAAAGATTCATAATGTTTTATTTTGTTTTCTGAGGTTAAAGATGCATAAGCGTCTAACGGTTAAATGGGTTGAGCTGAAACAATTTTTAATTAAATTTTTTTTTTCTTTTAAAAACCCGCCCCCAATCACACACCCATGTACCCAAAGCTCCGCCCCCAAAACTTATAGTGGTTCGACTAAGAGTTACCATTAGCAATGACCATCATGACATCACTTTCAAGCACACTCAGACATTCAACTGCTTGAAAGCAAAGTTGCAACTTGTGACGTATAAACCCGTAAAATTCTCCTCATAATGATTTAAGACGATGTGACGGCGTGTTGGGGGCGTGTCTATAAAATGACTGACAGGAGGCTAATCCAAATACAAACAAACATTCTGGACTGGAAGGCAGTTTTTTTTTTTTTTTTACTTCCCAGCTTTGTAATACACATGTTCTGAGAATATTATTATTATTATTATTATTATTATTATTATTATTATTATTACTCTTTATCATTCCTGTATAATTTTCTTTATTATTTGTGCTAGTAAGAAATTAAAAATGTGCACCTTGAAGTGTAAGGTTAAGATTTAGGTGTAGGCATAGTGTTTAATTAGCTTTATTAGTGATTGTCAATGGGCAGTCCTCACAAGGATAGTAAGACGTGTGTGTGTGTGTTTGTGTGTGTGTGTGTGTGTGTGTGAGATCATTGAAATCTCTTGAATGCAGGGGGTTACTTGAGTGTATATGAGCGCTTTGAAGTTCAAACCTTGAAGATCCATAAATCAGACGAGTCTTTTATGTCAGACTCTGTGTTCAGAAACCGATCTGGAAAATATCGCTCAAGGTCACTCTGTCCTTTAATTGTGTAATGGAGGTTACCTGTTACACCTCAAACCTCATTTTCAGCGCACTTTTTCACCCCCCCATCCCCCTCTCTCTCCTTCGGCACATGCGTCTGATTCACTAGATCGGACTAAAGCTGAGCAAACGGAGCTCATGAATCACTGCCGAATCATTAGCGATGATCTAAAAAGCCTTTGTGTGAAGAGTTCAGCTCCTCTGTAGCTACATTAAAGCTGTACCAAAAGCACTCTGTTCATTTAGTGAAGCGGTCAGCACATGGCAGTGCTAACAGTGCTAACGGCAGACTAAATGGATACACAGCTGTGTGTGTTCCCATCGCTCTCACGCTAAACATTAGCCGTGATTTTATATTCTATACACCGGTCTATCACGAGATGTTCAGATTCGTAATGTCATTTGTAAAATCTATTATACTGATTGATTGATTAATTAATTTTTGTGTTTGTAAAGATTTACAGTAGAGCGCAAAAGTTTGTATCCCCCCCCCCATGGGTTTTGAAGGGGGAGGGGAGGACACCTATTTTATGATTTTATCTACCAAAAAATAGAATTACAGAATATTAAAGAAATGAAATGTTTTGTTCCTGCAACAGCACAATCCAAAACATAGAAGGAGTTAATGAACATTTCGCCCCGAAACACTCGTTTACCTGATTTAAACAAGAAAGTCAAGTCAGAAATTATTTATATAGCACACTTAAAAACAACTTTCACTGTTTCTTTTTTATCAAAGTGCTGTAGAGAAGTACAGTACTGTATCTTGAAACTAATTAAGAGTGACAAAAGATTAAACAGTGCAGTTAAGATTGAAGTAAACATAGATACAGTGGTAAAATTCTCTCTTTTTAAAAAAAAAACAAACACATTTTTGCTTCATATACAATATACAGGATATACAATGGAGTGCAAAATCTTGCATCTTCCATGGTTTTTACTGGAAAAAGAAAATGTTACGGACAAATTACCAAAAAACCGTAATACGTTTTCATTCCTATAGTCACACAGGGACTTGTATGGTGTAACAATAAACGGATTAATAAACCTTATGTAACCAAGAAAAACATAACTGTCAATATGGTGAACCTTTCAATGAGTGAAGTTTGTTTAACATTTGTGGAAGGAGTCTCCAGTGTCAGCCAGTTTTTGAGTTTTCCACCACGGGGAAGTCTTGAGAACTTTCCAGTTTCTCATGGTTGTAACATGACAGGCATTTTATTTATTTATTTATTATTATAATTTTTTTTTAAAATTTACATCTTAATAACTTCGAGAGAGAGAAAACGAGAGGCTGGTCTGAAAACTACTGTTTATAGCCGGTATAGTGATGATAGCTAGAAACCGGCATGTTTTGCGGACCTTCCATAATATTAATTGTAACACTAAACGGATAAAAAGTGTAACGTGGTTCTTAAATGAAATAAAAATTGTTAATGGTGGCACATTGGTGTGGTGTAAGAGGAATAAAACATTTCAGGGTGGTAACGCTAACTTGGCTGTATGTGAGGTCACCCTCACTGATTGACTATTTTGCTATAACCGTTGTGGTTAACTCTCGTTTTGTGATGTTGTATGAAAGTGTGAACATTTTATCTTTTTTGGTGTGAATCAGGTATCAGGCAGTGTGTGTATATTAGAGTAGTGCATGGTTCGGGGGATCTTTGACTGAAATGTGTGTGTGTGTGTGTGTGTGTGTGTGTGTGTGTGTGTGTGTGTGTGTGTGTGTGTGTGTGTGTGTGTGTGTGTGTGTTGTCCAGAGAGTGGGGGGATGAAAAGAAAGCACACAGCTGTGTGTAAAGGCCGCGGGCTGATGTGTGGGCCTCATTGTTGGGAGGATGTGGGAGTCAGAGCAGCCTTTTCATTACAGCAGCTTGACAAAGACAGACACTGAGAGAACACACTAATGACCAGAGTCCAGCTGGAAGAATCCTCTGTTTCTCTTCGTCGTCTTCTTCGTTTTTAATCTTCCTGTTTCACGCTGTCAGCGATTCTCGTACGAGTCCACAATTTGCACATTAATGTGTTCCTGTGGTTTCGATTCTCACATTTCCTTTAGACTAGTCATACTTTCATCTCTCTCTCTCTCTCTCTCTCTCTCTCTCTCTCTCTCTCTCTCTCTCTGTCTCCATCGTCTCGTTCCATCATTTCTCCATCCCTACAATAAGGGCTGCCCTTGTTCAACATTTACCCCGTGACCTGATCTGCCTCAGGCTTGGCTCTGGTCTTCAGGGAGGCAGCAGCGCATCATTCGAGCTTATCCTCCTCAAAATCTCTCTAATTTGAATTTACATGCTCGGTCTATCAGGTTAATATCACATATTGACGTAATGACAATGATTTGCCGGCACACGTCATCTGTCAATCACACTCTAGTAAAGGAATAGAGTAAGTGTTAAGAGATCTATGGATGTGAGTCAAATGAAACCCTTAAAAGAGCAACATCAATTAGAATTGAATGGAATTTTTTATTTTTTTTTTTATGAGGAATCCGGACACTCGTTAAGCGCTGGAACACTTTGAACGAAATGGAGATGTAGAAAACTTCTGTGACACCTACGCCAGTGCCGCCAAAACAGCTGCTGAACCTGCCAGCCTGCTGAAGCATGGTCTCTACAAGTTCTCTGAAGCTGTGCTGTGGTATCTGGCACCAGGACATTAGCAGCAGATTCTTTAAGTCCTGTAAGTTGTGAGGTAGGGTCCCCATGGATTGGACATGTTTGTCCAGCACATCAAACGGATGCTCGGTCGGATTGAGATCTGGGGAATTTGGAGGCCAGGGCGACACACCGAACTCTTAAGGTTCCTCAAATCATTCCCGAAGAAATCTGTGCAGTGTAGCAGGGCGCATTATCCAACTGAAAGTGGCCACTGCCATTAGGGAATACCGTTGCCATGAAGGGGTGTACTTGGTCAGCAATGATGTTTAGGTAGGTGGTACGTGTCAAAGTAACATCCACATGAATGCCAGGACCCAAGGTTTCCCTGCAGAACATTGCCCAGAGCGTCACACTGCCTCCACCAGCTTGCCTTCTTCCCATAGTGCATCCTGGTGCCGCGACTCATCGGACCAGGTGACCACCTTCTGTTGCTCCATGATGGAGTTCTGACACTTGCTTCAGTGGTGGATTGGGGTCAGCATGGGCACTCTGAACCGTCTATGGCTACTCAGCCCCATCCTCAGCAGGCTGCGTTACATTGTGTGTTGTGACACATTAACTCCTGTAACCGTCATTAAAGATTTTCTGTGACTTGTGCCACAGTAGACCTTCTGTCAGTTCGGACCAGACGGGATAACCTTGTTGCATCTATGAACCTTGGGTGTCCAAGACCCTGTCAGCAGTTTGTGATTTGTCCCTCCTTGGATCACAGCCCATAGGTACTTGCCACTGCAGACCAAGAGCACCCCACAAACCTCCAATCCAGTTGTCTGGTCATTACGATTTGACCCTTGTCAAAGGCCCTCAGCTCAGCATCTGCCTGTTTCTCCCCCAACCAACATGTAGGCTATGAGAACCGACTTTCGCTTATCATCTAATATTTCCCAGACCTTGAAGTGTGCTGCTGTTATGAGATAATAAACATCTTCATCTGTGAGTGGTCAGAATGTTTTGGCCCATTGGTGTATTTCCAATAAACAATGCAAAATAAAATCCCTTGTCTTCCCGGTTTCCCTCAGCTGCCATTTCAGAGCAATGTTTTCTTCAGCTAAAGCTAACGGTATTGTGATGTAACGCCAACAGTAAAAGTGAACTATAAATGGATAAAAGTAAAAGACAAATATTAGTTTTGGCAAATTGCTTTGGTATAAGAGGAAGAATAGGAAAATAATCGACTTATAATGGCACGCATCCATGCGTTTTCTTTTGTGTGTGTGTGTGAATATCAGGTAGTCAGGTAGGCCGTGTCATGCATGGCACAGATGGCCTCTCAGTTAGCCTCTCCTCTCTCAACAGATCCACAATTACTCCTCCTGGAGTGACTCTGACGCAGTTGAACACACACACACACACACACACACACACACACACACACACACACACACACACACACACACACATAAAGTAGGACACATAGTGCATTTTGTATGTCTTAGTCTTGCATAAATGAATCCTGATAGCACCAGCGTCCTTGTGCTCCATTCATAACCATCGGACATTTAAAGTACTGATGGCTGTAGAAACGGCTAAGGTGACCGTAAAAGGTGACCTTTGACCCCTAACCCCGTGATACACTTGCTCGTCATCATCAGACAGATCGGTACAACCCTCCAGGTGTACATATTCTGAGCACATGCGTATCCTAATGCACTTATTGTACACACCTCTGGGGATTTAATTTTTCATTAAAAAGTAATACCCGAGTTATTAAACAGAAAATATATCTTTAAAAAACCCTGATAAAATAAGAATTCATGAATCAAAATACAAATAAATAATTAGACTTTATATATAATATAAATAATTAGACTTTATATATAATAAAAAAGAATATGAATCTAAAAACAAATGACAAACTAAAAAACAAATGCTCAAAATAAATGTTAAAAAATATTCAATAAATATAAATACTAATTTAGAAATTACATATAATAGAAAAAAAATCATAAAATAAAGCATCATATTGTGCCTTTAACATGTACTGAACATGTACAGTGTGTCAGTTTAATTCACAAACATCACAACAAATTTTTTTAACAAAAATGAATAAGTAAATAAAAAGATACATGTAAAATATGAATGATAAAAACTCAATAAAAATACATTTTAATAAATGTAAAAAAATATTTAAAAATTGCTTTTAAAAGTCTTAAAAATAAACCATATTATCCAACTATCCAAATGTAAAAAATCAATAATAAAATTAATGTGTGTGTGTGTGTGTGTGTGTGTGTGTGTGTGTGTGTGTGTGTGTGTGTGTGTGTGTGTGTGTGTGTGTGTGTGTGTGTGTATATATATATATATATATATTTTTTTTTTTTAACTTATTATAAACTTAAAGCATGCTATTGTGCCATGTCCATATACAGTGCCCTCCACTAATATTGGCACACTTCGCAAATATGAGCAAAGGCGGCTGTTGTTAAATTGTTTAACCTTTTGATCCTTTGTTAAAAAAATACTCTGCTCTCATGGATATCAAACAACTGCAAGCACAACACTGTTTAATAAAAAAAATCTTTGTTAAATATAGCAACAATTAGTGTCACCCTTTTAGTCAATACTTTGTGCTACCTCCCTTTGCCAATATAACAGCTCTGAGTCTTCTCCTATAATGCCTGATGAGGTTGGAGAATACATGGCAAGGGATCTGCGACCATTCCTCCATACAGAATCTCTCCACATCCTTCAAATTTCCAGGTCCATGCTGGTGGACTCTCCTCTTCAGTTCACCCCACAGGTTTTCTATGGGTTTCAGTCAGGGGACTGGGATGGTCAGGGCAGGACCTTGATTTTGTGGTCAGTAAACCATTTTTGTGTTGATTTTGATGTATGTTTTGGATCATTGTCCTGCTGGAAGATCCAACCACGGCCCATTGGAAGCCTTCTGGCAGAGGCAGTCAGGTTTTCATTTAATATCTGTTGATATTTGATAGTCCATGATGCCATGTATCCTGACAAAATGTCCAGGTCCTCTGGCAGAAAAACAGCCCCAAAACATTAAAGAGACACCACCATATTTAACTGTGGGCATGAGGTACTTTTCCATATGGCTACCTCTCTGTGTGCGCCAAAACCACCTCTGGTGTTTATTGCCAAAAAGCTCTATTCATTTCTATTTCATCTGACCATAGAACCCGATCCCAGTTCCAGTAGTGTCTGGCAAACTGAAGAAGCCTGAGTTTGTTTTTGGATGAGAGTAGAGGCTTAATTCTTGAAACCCTTCCAAATAACTTGTGATGATGTAGGTGACTTCAGATTGCAGTTTTGGAGACTTTCTGACGCCAAGACTCAACTTCTGCAATTCTCCAGCTGTGATCCTTGGAGATATTTTGGCTACTCGAACCATCCTCTTCAGTGTGTTGAGACAATATAGACACGCGTCCAATTCCAGGTTGATTCATAACATTTTCAGTTGACTGGAACTTCTTAATTATTGCCCTGATGGTCGAAATGGGCATTTTCAATGCTTGTGCTATTTTCTTATAGCCACTTCCCATTTTGTGAAGCTCAACAACCTTTTGCCGCACATCACAGCTATATTCCTTGGTCTTACCCATTGTTATGAATGACTAAGGGAATTTGGCCTGTGTGTTACCTCATATTTATACCCCTGTGAAACAGGATGTCATGGTTGAACAATTTCCTGTTCTTAGTCACCCAGCTGTACTAAAGAAAATGTAAAATATCAATAGGAATATACTTCAAATATATTTTTCTCATATGAATTCATAAGGCTGCCAATAATTGTTGCACACCTATATTTAACAAAGATAGATTTTTTTTTGGATATACCGGTGTTGTGTTTGCAATTGTTTGATATCCATGAGACCAGATTATTTTTGTGATTTTTTTTTAACAAAAGATCAAAAGGTTAAAAAATAAAGACAATTTTTCACAGCCTTCTTTGCTCATATTTACCAAGGGTGCCAATATTAGTGGCGGGCACGGTATAGAACATGTGTCCGTTATACTGACAAAAATCATAATAACTAATAAAAAATGTAAAAAATTAAATAATAAGAAAATCATTAATTAAAATACATATCAATATAAACATAATTTTATAATGGTGAACAATTTTGTGAGTGATTTTCAAATGCAAACAGTGATTCATAAAGCAGTATGTATATGTAGGTGATGATTTGAGGTAAATGTTGTGTACGCAGTGTGTGTGATTGTGTGTAGGCAGCAGTGTGACAGCAGTGTGACGCTGTAATTAAGTTTTATTAAATCTCCACTTCTCCCACGTTTCTGCTTTTGGTCATTGATGCAAAAATAACACTCCTTCATCAGACTGCTCTCATTAATCATCGCAATCTCCTAACAGAATTTAATGTATTTGTGTGGTGGTCTTCCATATGTGTGTGTGTGTGTTAGTGAGGTCTCGGTGAAAGGAAGCACCGTCTGGAGGAAGTGACCTCGGCAGTTGGCTGTGGCGTTCTCTCTCTGTGCTGGAGAGGAATCAGTGCAGGAAATGGAGTTCGGTCATCTCTTAGAAATGCTGTGGTTAGAAAGATTTCACACTGAAGTCATGTTTAGGAAAGAATGGGAAAAGGAGTTTTGCAGGTCGTTTGTCATTTCTAAGTGTGAATTGAATCGTTCTAAAATATTCACAGATCTCAGAGTCAGCTTTATCATCATGAAACCCAACAAAACTGAGTTTTTCTTGGCTGCGTTCACACAGCAGGTCATAGTGGCTCAAATCCAAATGCATGGCTGTACAGCAAAAAAAAAAAAAATTAAAAAAAACACTGAATCTGCCATTTTTAATTCTGATTTGGGCCTCTTTTTAATTTGTAAGTGATAAACGGGAACTGACTCCCATATCGGGCGAAACTTCCTGGAAACAAAGTGCTGACACTGGAGACTCCTTCCATAAATGTTAAATAAACATATCCTTACAGACAACTTCACCACATCAACAAGCAGGAAATACCGTTGTAGCCACATGCGGATTAATGCACAGGCTAACGCAGGGGGGGTTCAACCTAGGGGCCCACAGTTGATCATGACTGGTTAAAGTCATACGTCCCGAAGTCAAGTTCAACTGTAACCTCGTTAAACTAAAAACAACAGATGCAGGGTCGTAACCTGTTGCTGCTCTGCTGCACTCCATTATGTACCGATATGTATGCTGTTAGGATCACAAAAAGTTAAAAAAAAAAAAAAAAAAAGTTACATCTGTAGCGTGGTCTGCCTCAGGGGTCTAGCAGCACTCGTCAGTGTCAAAAAGTTGATGGCCAATCAGATCAAAGAAGGCGGGGCTTTACTGTTCATAGAAGATGCGTGACATTTCCGTGTCATTTGAAAGAGTGTGAGGTAAGATGTAAGCTAAGTAGCTAAAGTTTAATATTTGACAACTGTTTTACGATAGAAATGTTAAACGACTGACAGTAATGTCCAGGGATGCAAACATTATAACATCATAAGAATGAATGTGTGCATATTGTGAATGAATTTAATGAGCGTTGTTACCTGGCTTCCTGATAGCCTTTCAGTAAATTCACTCATCTAAGAAAATGATTCATAAAACTCAAAGTGGGAGAGTTCTCATCCTCAGACTTAACCTAGAACATGGTAAAACATGTAGATTTGACTCAAGTGCGTTGTTGGGTTGTGGTGGTGGGCTGGGGGGGGCATGTGCACTCTTGATTTCATTTGTTCAGTATGTGCGCTCTTGATTTCCCTCCTACATTCAAATAAAAAGATAATTCTGTATTTATTCATGTATAAAGTAGGTACAGTAATAATGTATTGTCTGAGATTTCCACTGGAGAAATCAGTAAAGTTTTGTTCTGTTCTGGGGTTTTTTTCTTGTTATTGATATCCAGTTTGGTTGAGTATTAGTCAGGTTCTGTCCTCTGTTTAGAGTTCAGAGCAGGAACGTGTCAGATGTTTCATATCCAGAACTGCTGCTGTTGATTCTGGCGTTTTATTATAAACACCAGAATCAATTGATCTGTATCAGATCAAATGCTCAGGAAAAGGAGCTGAGATGAACTGTGAGAACTGTGTTCTTCTTTCATCATCCTGTGAGCAAGGAGAGAGAGAGAGAGAGAGAGAGAGAGAGAGAGAGAGAGAGAGAGAGAGAGAGAGAGAGAGAGAGAGAGAGAGAGAGAGAGAGAGAGGAGAGGGAGAGAGAGAGAGAGAGAGAGATGAAGAGGAGTGGGAGAGAGAGAGAGAGAGAGAGAGAGAGAGAGAGAGAGATGAAGAGGAGTGGGAGAGAGAGAGAGAGATGAAGAGGAGTGGGAGAGAGAGAGAGAGATGAAGAGGAGTGGGAGAGAGAGAGATGAAGAGAGGTGGGAGAGAGAGATGAAGAGGAGTGGGGAGAGAGAGAGATGAAGAGGAGTGGGGAGAGAGAGAGATGAAGAGGAGTGGGGAGAGAGAGATGAAGAGGAGTGGGGAGAGAGAGATGAAGAGGAGTGGGAGAGAGAGAGATGAGAGAGAGAGAGATGAAAGAGGAGTGGGAGAGAGAGAGAGATGAAGAGGAGTGGGAGAGAGGGGAGATGAAGAGGAGTGGGAGAGAGGGGGAGATGAAGAGGAGTGGGAGAGAGGGGAGATGAAGAGGAGTGGGAGAGAGGGAGATGAAGAGGAGTGGGAGAGAGGGAGATGAAGAGGAGTGGGAGAGAGAGGGAGATGAAGAGGAGTGGGGAGAGAGGGAGATGAAGAGGAGTGGGAGAGGGGAGATGAAGAGAGTGGGAGAGAGAGAGATGAAGAGGAGTGGGAGAGGGAGAGAGATGAAGAGGAGTGGGAGAGGGAGAGAGAGATGAAGAGGAGTGGGAGAGGAGAGAGATGAAGAGGAGTGGGAGAGAGAGAGATGAAGAGGAGTGGGAGAGGGAGAGAGATGAAGAGGAGAGAGAGAGATGAGAGAGAGAGAGGGAGATGAAGAGGAGTGGGGAGAGAGAGAGAGAGAGATGAAGAGGAGTGGGAGAGAGAGATGAAGAGGAGTGGGGAGAGAGAGAGATGAAGAGGAGTGGGGAGAGAGAGAGATGAAGAGGAGTGGGGAGAGAGAGCTGAAGAGAGAGAGATGAAGAGAGAGAGAGATGAAAGAGGAGTGGGAGAGAGGGAGATGAAGAGGAGTGGGAGAGAGGGAGATGAAGAGAGGAGTGGGAGAGGGGAGATGAAGAGGAGTGGGAGAGAGGGGAGATGAAGAGGAGTGGGAGAGAGAGGGGAGATGAAGAGGAGTGGGAGAGGGGAGAGATGAAGAGGAGTGGGAGAGGGAGAGATGAAGAGGAGTGGGAGAGGGAGAGAGATGAAGGAGTGGGAGAGGGAGAGAGATGAAGAGGAGTGGGAGAGGAGAGAGATGAAGAGGGAGTGGGAGAGAGAGATGAAGAGGAGTGGGAGAGAGAGAGAGATGAAGAGGAGTGGGAGAGAGAGAGATGAAGAGAGTGGGAGAGAGAGATGAAGAGGAGTGGGAGAGAGAGAGATGAAGAGGAGTGGGGAGAGAGAGAGATGAAGAGGAGTGGGAGAGGGAGAGAGATGAAGAGGAGTGGGAGAGGGAGAGAGATGAAGAGGAGTGGGAGAGAGAGGGAGAGAGATGAAGAGGAGTGGGAGAGAGGGAGAGAGATGAAGAGGAGTGGGAGAGAGGGAGAGAGATGAAGAGGAGTGGAGAGGGAGAGAGATGAAGAGGAGTGGGAGTGGGAGAGAGAGATTAAGAGGAGAGGGAGAGAGAGAGATTAAGAGGAGTGGGGAGAGAGAGAGATTAAGAGGAGTGGGAGAGAGGGAGATTAAGAGGAGTGGGGAGTGGGAGATTAAGAGGAGTGGGGAGAGAGAGAGAGATGAGAGAGAGGTAGAGGCGAGAGAGAGATGAAGAGGAGTGGGGGCGAGAGAGAGAGAGATGAAGAGGAGTGGGGCGAGAGAGAGAGATGAAGAGGGAGTGGGGCGCGAGGAGAGAGAGAGATGAAGAGGAGTGGGGGAGAGAGAGAGATGAAGAGGAGTGGGGGATGAGAGAGAGCTGAAGAGGAGTGGGGGAGAGAGAGGAGATGAAGAGGAGTGGGAGAGAGGGAGATGAAGAGGAGTGGGAGAGAGGGAGATGAAGAGGAGTGGAGAGAGAGGGAGATGAAGAGGAGTGGGAGAGAGAGAGGGAGATGAAGAGGAGTGGGAGAGAGGGAGAGATGAGAGAGGAGAGGAGAGAGAGAGGGAGATGAAGAGGAGTGGGAGAGAGGGGGAGATGAAGAGGAGTGGGAGAGAGGGGGAGATGAAGAGGAGTGGGAGAGGGAGAGAGATGAAGAGGAGTGGGAGAGGGAGAGAGATGAAGAGGAGTGGGAGAGGGAGAGAGATGAAGAGGAGTGGGAGAGGGAGAGAGATGAAGAGGAGTGGGAGAGGGAGAGAGATGAAGAGGAGTGGGAGAGGGAGAGAGATGAAGAGGAGTGGGGAGAGGGAGAGAGATGAAGAGGAGTGGGAGAGGGAGAGAGATGAAGAGAGGAGTGGGAGAGAGAGAGAGATGAAAGAGGAGTGGGAGAGGAGAGATGAAGAGGAGTGGGAGAGGGAGAGAGATGAAAGAGGAGTGGGGAGAGGGAGAGAGATGAAGAGGAGTGGGAGAGAGAGATGAAGAGGAGTGGGAGAGAGAGAGAGATGAAGAGGAGTGGGAGAGAGAGAGAGAGATGAAGAGGAGTGGGAGAGAGAGAGAGAGATGAAGAGGAGTGGGAGAGAGAGAGAGATGAAGAGGAGTGGAGAGAGAGAGAGATGAAGAGGAGTGGGAGAGAGAGAGAGATGAAGAGGAGTGGGAGAGAGAGAGATGAAGAGAGAGAGAGAGAGATGAAGAGGAGTGGGAGAGAGAGAGAGATGAAGAGGAGTGGGAGAGGGAGATGAAGAGAGTGGGAGAGAGGGAGATGAAGAGAGAGTGGGAGAGAGGGAGATGAAGAGGAGTGGGGAGAGAGGGAGATTAAGAGGAGTGGAGAGAGGAGATTAAGAGGAGTGGGAGTGGGAGAGAGATGATGAAGAGTGGGAGAGAGAGATGAAGAGGAGTGGGAGAGAGAGATGAAGAGGAGTGGAGAGAGAGATGAAGAGGAGTGGGAGAGAGAGATGAAGAGGAGTGGGAGAGAGATGAAGAGGAGTGGGAGAGAGAGATGAAGAGGAGTGGGAGAGAGAGATGAAGAGGAGTGGGAGAGAGATGAAGAGGAGTGGGGCGAGAGAGATGAAAGAGGAGTGGGGGCGAGAGAGATGAAGAGGAGTGGGGGGCGAGAGAGAGAGATGAAGAGGAGTGGGGAGAGAGAGATGAAGAGGAGTGGGAGAGAGAGAGAGAGAGATGAAGAGGAGTGGGAGAGAGAGAGAGAGAGATGAAGAGGAGTGGGAGAGAGAGAGAGAGAGATGAAGAGGAGTGGGAGAGAGGAGATGAAGAGAGAGAGAGAGAGAGAGATGAAGAGGAGTGGGAGAGAGAGATGAAGAGGAGTGGGAGAGAGGGGAGATGAAGAGGAGTGGAAGAGAGGGAGATGAAGAGGAGTGGGAGAGAGGGAGATGAAGAGGAGTGGGAGAGAGGAGATTAAGAGGAGTGGGAGAGAGGGAGATTAAGAGGAGTGGGGAGTGGGAGATTAAGAGGAGTGGGAGAGAGAGAGATGAAGAGGAGTGGGAGAGAGAGAGATGAAGAGGAGTGGGAGAGAGAGATGAAGAGGAGTGGAGAGAGAGATGAAGAGGAGTGGGAGAGAGAGAGATGAAGAGGAGTGGGGCGAGAGAGAGAGATGAAGAGGAGTGGGGCGAGAGAGAGAGATGAAGAGGAGTGGGGGCGAGAGAGAGAGATGAAGAGGAGTGGGCCGAGAGAGAGATGAAGAGGAGTGGGCGAGAGAGAGAGATGAAGAGGAGTGGGCGAGAGAGAGAGAGATGAAGAGGAGTGGGAGAGAGAGAGAGATGAAGAGGAGAGAGAGAGAGAGAGATGAAGAGGAGTGGGCGAGAGAGATAAAGAGGAGTGGGGAGAGAGAGAGAGATGAAGAGGAGTGGGGGGAGAGAGATGAAGAGGAGTGGGGGCGAGAGAGATGAAGAGGAGTGGGGGCGAGGGAGATGAAGAGGAGTGGGGCGAGGGAGATGAAGAGGAGTGGGGGCGAGAGGAGATGAAGAGGAGTGGGAGAGAGGGAGATGAAGAGGAGTGAGGCGAGGAGAGAGATGAAAGAGGAGTAGGGCGAGGGAGAGAGATGAAGAGGAGTGGGGGCGAGAGAGAGAGATGAAGAGGAGTGGGCGAGAGAGAGAGATGAAGAGGAGTGGGGGCGAGAGAGAGAGATGAAGAGAGAGTGGGGGGCGAGGGAGATGAAGAGGAGTGGGAGAGAGGGAGATGAAGAGGAGTGGGGGCGAGGGAGATGAAGAGGAGAGGGGGGCGAGGAGAGAGATGAAGAGGAGTGGGGGCGAGAGAGAGAGAGATGAAGAGGAGTGGGGGCGAGAGAGAGAGATGAAGAGGAGTGGGGGCGAGGGAGATGAAGAGGAGTGGGGGCGAGGGAGATGAAGAGGAGTGGGAGAGAGGGAGATGAAGAGGAGTGGGAGAGAGGGAGATGAAGAGGAGAGGGGGCGAGGGAGAGAGATGAAGAGGAGTGGGGGAGAGAGAGAGAGAGATGAAGAGGAGTGGGGGCGAGAGAGAGAGATGAAGAGGAGTGGGGGCGAGGGAGATGAAGAGGAGTGGGAGAGAGGGAGATGAAGAGGAGTGGGAGAGAGGGAGATGAAGAGGAGAGGGGGCGAGGGAGAGAGATGAAGAGGAGTGGGGGAGAGAGAGAGATGAAGAGGAGTGGGAGAGAGAGATGAGAGTGAGACAAAGGAGGAGAGACACAAGAGGAAAGAGGCAAGGAGGAGAGAGAGAGAAAAAGAGAGAAAAAAGAGGGAGCAGAGATGAAGGAGCAGGGAGAAGGGAAGAAAAGAGAAAAGAAGAGAGACAAAAGAGGAGGGAGAGAGCTGAAAGAGAGATGAGTGATGGAGAAAGAGAGAGAGAGAGAGAGAGAGCTTACATTTCACTTTCTTCTACAAACATCAATAATATAATGAATACAATGAAATGTGTATTTTGTTATACTTTGATATTGATGTAGTGATCAGGTAACACTGATGCCTCAACTCCAGGCTTCTCGACCCTGAGCTTGGGTTACTGTGTGTTTTCTCCTGGTGGGGTGTGGGTGGTGGGTGTGCGGGTGGGTTGGGGGTGTGTGGGGTGGGGTGTGGGTGGGGTGTGGGTGGGTGGGGTGTGGGTGTGTTGGGGGTTGTGTGTGTGTGTGTGTGTGTGTGTGTGTGTGTGTGTGTATCTTCCCAGATTGGCAGATGAATTAATGAATGAATGAATTTTGTTACTGAGGTAAAGCATATTATGCTACAAATTACAAATCAAGGCCCATAACTGCATGTAGACGAGCTGTGTGTCAGGTTTTGGGTGACCTTCTCCCCCGGCGGTGTGCGTGATCGGGCTCTGGGACGTACCTCTCGTCTCTGCAGCACGGGCCGTGTGGTATTTGGAACACAATGGGCTTTTTCCTTCCTTCCCTCCTCTCTCACTGTGCGTCAGCACTACACAATACACTCCTCTGATTTATTTACACCAGTGTATGGCTACAGGAGGGGGCCGATACACACTGAAGCTGAGAAAACAACAAAACAACCGGTCGTGTGTGTGTGTGTGTGTGTGTGTGTGTGTGTGTGTGTGTGTGTGTGTGTGTGTGTGTGTGTGTGTGTGTGTTAGAGATTGTGTGCTGCTAGGATTCTTTGGCTTCCTTTGCCAACTTGTTTTTTTTTTTTTTCTTTTTTTCTTTTTTTTTTCTCTTTTTTTTCCCTCTCTCCCCTGATTACGTCTGAGTATTTTGCTCGTGTGTGTGTGTGTGTGTGTGTGTGTGTGTGTGTGTGTGTGTGTGTGTGTGTGAGATTCATTAGAATAATTAACGCGCATTAACACAGGCTCGCCACAACTGAGGCGTGAAACCAGAAAGAGGAAATGACCTCGTCCTTGCACAGGAAGCTCTCACCCATCTGTCAGTACATTCAGGAAGAGTGAGTAATGTTCAGTGTGTTTTTGTGTGTGTGTGTGTGTGTGTGTGTGTGTGTGTGTGTGTGTGTGTGTGTGTGTGTGTGTGTGTGTGTGAATGTGAATGGATGTACAGCACTGTGCAAAAGTTTTAGGCACCCTATTTATTTTAGTACAAACTTTTTATTTGATTTTATGACTTCTACATTATCAGGTCGGTACAAAAAACACATTTTAGATTCCCAAACATTAGTTTTCTAGCACAAAATTAAATGTTACAGAAAAATGATTGTTTGAAACACGAACACCAACAGGAGGAAAGTTTATTGAGTTGGATATTTTTCATTGAATATTAAAACTCGTCCCTGCGTATGACCTCTCTACGTGAAGACGTGATCAGTGTGAGGTTAAGGCGCCGGGCTCTGAGGTAGCCGTACTGGAGATAAACCCCGATTAAGCCCAGGACCACAGGTTGCAGATCGCTCTGTAAATGTCTCGGCCTGTGTGTGTGTGTGTGTGTGTGTGTGTGTGTGTGTGTGTGTGTGTGTGTCGAGGCCTGCCGAGAGATCGCCTCCGACGCCGCGGGTATGACAGCAGAAACGGCGCGAGCGAGACGAGGATGCATTGCTCAATTATTATTATTTTTTTTATAGCGATCCAGACCCATTTAGGGGCGAGGCGGCTCTATAATCGGCGCAGCACAGCACAGGCAGAGCGTAATAACCAAATGTAGTCACTCAGCAGGTCTCTTATAAACACTGTGAATAATGTCGGAGCCCCTGCTGTGATACACGGCACCGATCACGAGGATAACGACAGTGAGGAGGAGAGGACATGCTGTTGGGAATTTAGGTGCCGGATTTTCTTGTTTAGCGTCATTCTGAAGAGTCGTGCGCTGTGCACGGACGTCATGATGCCTCCTGAGAAATATAACCTATATAACCGGAGAGATTAAACAGCAGCCATCACCACCTCCGCTCCATTTCCCTCTCATTTCACCTTTTATATTTATTAAGAGAGAGAGAGAAAGAGAGCGTGTGTGTGTGTGTGTGTTTGTGTGTGTGTGTGTGTGTGTGTCATTGCTCAGGCTGGCACAGCTTTATTAGCCTCATTAAAGACCACTTCAAAGGTCTTCGTTCCTGCTGAGCCGCAGCATCAGCAGCACAGAGACGCCCGACTCCAGCAGTCATCATTCTTGAGCTCGTGAGGTATTTCTAAACCAAACTAATTTCCCTTTAAATTCCTCATGATACGGCTTTCATTCCGTATGCCGACGTACATCATACTATGCCAACGGTCCGTTCTGTCACTTGTCAACACTCCACCCTTACTCTAGTGCGCTGACACCACTGTGTGTCTGATCGCTTACTGCAAACTATGGAAGCGTAAATATCGTCACTGTGCAACATTTAAATCACAACATTAAAACACCGTGGTCGAATTCTTGAATCTGATTGGTCAGAAGAAATTGTGTGGTATTTTCGTATAACAGCACGGCTCGGACAGTAGCTCAGAGCTTTTAACGTTTTGAGCGGAAGATACCAGTGGGGTGTGTCTTAGGGCGGGTGTGGGCCTAATACTCTACACATAGTCTAGTGCGCTTCAAACAACCGAACCCTTGTCCTCCGGGGGTCTCTATCCTGAACTTAAATGCATTTTAAAGAATATTTTAGCATCTTGATGAACAATACTATTGGGTATATTTATTGGATAAATAGCTTTAACACTGGACTTTTATCTTGCTATTATTTTTTCCTCATTGTTGCTTTTCTGACCCTCTGAAGGCTTCAGTCGCTCGAGTATAAATTGTCCAGGCTGTGCTGAAGACGTGAGGCCTCGACACATCAGCGTTTTTCAGACCTGTAGATCTTTGTGCTTTGTTCTGAAACGGGGACTTAAATTGTTTCACCGTTGCATTTTCTCCTTGGCTCGGTTCACTTTCACAAGGCAGCGTTTCGAAGTCACATGCGAGTAAACTGTCCTCTCATTGGTCAGAGTGCGTCTGTTTACGCACCCTTCTACCTGTAGCGGCAGCTCCGCGAACTTATTATGGCTTTCATTTTAGCTGTAGTTCTCATAATTTAACAGTTCGAGCTGGAATCGATGTTCCACAGAGCGATTTAAAGCCCATCTCCTTGAGACGGTCACTAAACACCCTGTAAATCTGTGGTTTTTTTACGGGTTTTTGAAAGTTGTTCGGAAATATGTTCGTCAGACCAAAATTCAATGAGGCATTTTACCTCGTCTTTGGTCCGAGTTAAACCGCGAGCCGTTAGCAAAACAAACACGCTGCTTACGTGACGCAGTTCCCAGCATGCGTTGCTATACAGGTTGGTTTGTTGGTCCGTCGGGTCGGATTGCTTTCTCGCCACAAGCGAACCGCTCCAGAGTTCGTTTGCAATCGGGCCGAGACCACCTCGTTCAGCGATTTGTTTTGGTGCGGATCCGAGCGCGATTGCCGTGCTCATATATGTCTAAACGGACCGAACCAAGAGACAAAAGGCACCAGACGAGCCAGGTGTGAAAATGCCCTCTTACTCCGAAGCACAGGACTATAAAGGGATTTTCCAATCCATTACTGGAGCATTAGCCTGATCCCTGCTGAATAACACATCCTTTACGGCGATCTCTCTCTCTCAGTTTTTATTTCTATAACATCGACAAGATCACAGAAGTCAGTGAGACGATGAATTCCTTTAAGGAAACCGTGAGGTGTCACAAAATGAAGCTTTCCCGCTGAAGTTATCACCCGAAGAGCTCTCTGAAAAATGACAGCAGTTTCCACTGTGTGCCACGAACACGCAAACTAATCTCTACACTATAACTAAATCTCAGGATGCGCCGTACACCGCGGTTTGTATTGCGAGTGTATTGCAGTACAGAGCCGAGGATCGGTTTCCTCCCTGCCTGATTTTCTGCATCCATCTTTTTCACATTAAATTCTGTCTTCGAGTTCACTCGCTACAGTGAGATGCTATTATTTTCTATAGTAGCATCTCATACACAGGGACTTGGATTGCAGACGTGCCACATACGGTAATCTAACCCTAATGAAAACATGTTGTTTAACAAAGTAAATTGTATCATCATCGATGTGGTGAAGTTTTTGTCGTGAAGGAGTCTCGGGTGTCAGAACTTTGGAACAGTCCACGTTTCCCAGCTCAGTAAAGTCTTCAGGAAAGAGGAGCTTTCCAATTTCCTGGTAAAATGACAGGCTGCATTTTCTTGAGAGAAAATCTCATTTTCTCTTGAGAGAGAAAGAGAAGGGAGAGAGAGAGAGAGAGAGAGAGATTATCGCTGCTATAACATAAGTGAGAACAGGAACTTGTCTCTCGGTGGTTCCACAACATTAAATCTAAACCGTAAAACTGCATGACACGTCACTCATTAATAAAATAAACATCGCAGTCATTGGCAAATAACACACTCCACTTTGTATCAAGCCACCCAGGTGGTAATACGTGGATTTATTACATCATTTATATCCTCATGATCTGTTTGTTACTCCTTATTTAACCATTCTAGCTTGTTCCTTTCACCTTTTTGAATTAGCGAATCAAAGTCAAATGAATGTACTTTTCTATTACACCTAAAGAGATTATTTAACCGATAGTGTGTCCCAAATCGCACTATTATACGCCATTTTTCAATTCAATTCAATTTTATTTGTATAGCGCTTTTAACAATAGACATCGTCACAAAGCCGCTTTACAGAGATACATAATTTTTGGACCTAAATTTTAAATCGACAAATTTATCCCCAGTGAGCAAGCCAATGGCGACAGTGGCAAGGAAAAACTCCCTGAGACGACATGAGGAAGAAACCTTGAGAGGAACCAGACTCAAAAGGGAACCCATCCTCATCTGGGTGACACTGGATAGTGTAATTAGAAGTAAATCCCTTCTATAACTGTATGATACATGATATAAAGTGCAACTGTGTAGTCAGGAGATTCGACACAGTTTTTGTAGTAAAATTCGACACAGTTTTGTAGTATAAATAGTGTGATTAGTGTGTTCACACTGAAAAAACCCCAAAAAACAAAGTGCTCAAAGTTTCCGGATGATGAACTCATTCAACCGAAGTGTGGAATGATGGACTCTTCACAGTTTTCCTTACGTAGCGACCACAGCTTACTATGTTTATTGTAAATTGTGCAAGCAAAATTCGCCTGCGTAGATGATTACGCCTCCGTCTGACAGTGACTGAGGTCTTGTTGGGCATAAAAGGAAACATAAACAGTAAATTGTACCAATTCGTTTTTGTTATCTGTTTGGCTATTTCTATATTTCTATTTCTATACTTCCGGTTAGTACAATACCGAAAGTGTGGCATTTGAGACGATACTACCCTTCTAAAATTCATACAGTAGACTGCAGAGTGTATAGTGCATAGTATAAGTGTATAGTGCATAGTATAAGTGTATAGTGCATAGTATAAGTGTATAGTGCATAGTATGTTATTTGGGACACAACTTGAGTCTTTTATATTGTGAAAATTTGCATTGTTTTGTGTTGTGGAATTTGAAACGTTAACCATCGGACAAAGTGGTTTCATTCACTGATGATGAGTGAACGAAAGAATGGAGCCGTGATTTTCATGGTTTTATACAGTAATCCGGGATAGATGCGGAGACGCGCTTTATTGATTCTCATTATATGCCACAGGGTACTTCTAATTTGATCATGTGATTTAGAAGTCACTAATAGTCACCGATTACATTTAGTTGCTTTGTTTCAAGTTCTTTGGTCTTCCTACTATATCGATTATAAACATAAGTGAAGCCCAAAAGTATTTAAATGCCATTATTTACTCAGCAAAGCCACTTATTGCTTGTTCAAGACTAGGATTATAGCAGCTATTATTTTCATATGCCCACTAAATTAGGTAGTTAATTGTTCCAGTGACAAAAAATAGTGCAGTGGGTGTAAATGACATTTCTATGTTTTTGTTAATGACTTGTTGCTTAGTAGCCATGCTTGTTTGCTGCTTTGCTATGATGGTGTTGGCTGATAAACAGTTCTAGACATAACAGGGTTCCCAGGTTACAGACATAAACATGCAAATATTTTATTTAGAACGAAAAAGCGGTTTTGTCGACGCGATAACCAGCCAAAGCATTAAAGTAATGCTTTAAAAAAAGACGTGTTTGTAAAAAAAAAATAAAGATGATGATGATGAAGCCTTACATTGTAGCTGAATGTCTCTCTGCATTGTCAGTTTGTTCAGATTGAGGCTAAAGCTCTTCTACTGTCCCTCTTTATTTGAACAAATCCTTCCCCGCAGTCCGGTTATAGTTAATGCTTTCACAGTGAAAATCAAAGAAGCAGCAGGTAAGAGTGCGAACAGGAAGTGACTGCTACCTTCCCTGCAGTCGCTCAAATAGAAGGTGCTAGACTGGGTTTTCACACACAGTGCTCAGAGGAGAAGCTTAAACAGGACCCTTGAGCCTAGAAGATGGCGTCATTTCCTGTTTTCTTCTGGAATCTCGTGAACTTGACCTCTCCGAATCTTCTATGAAACCTGAAGGGGGATTTGACAAGACATGCAGCAAGACATATCAGAGTTTAGATATTTCCTTCCTACTGTGTGTGTGTGGAGATCCACATGTTCATATGGGTTGGTGTAGGGTAGGTAGATTGCCTTTACTGTGTGTGCGTGCGTGTGCGTGCGCGTGTATGTGTGTGTGTCGTGCCCCGTGATAGACTGGTGTCCCTCCAGGGTGTATTCTCGTCTCACATGTAGTGTTCCTTGGATAGACTCTGGATCCACTGACCAGGATAAAGCACTTACGGAAGATTAATGGGGAAAAAAAGCACAGCTCGACATAAACATGGGCAGAACTTACCACACGTCCAAGATGAGTGGTGCTCCTGAGAAGTGCAGTGAGTGCTGGCTGACTGTGTGTGTGTGTGTGTGTGTGTGTGTGTGTGTGTGTGTGTGTGTGTGTGTGTGTGTGTGTGTGTGTGTGTGTGTGCACGCATCTGCACTAAATCCCTGCCAGGCTGTACGCCACTGATCCAGGCCCATCTAAGGGCACATGGCAGGTCGGACTGATGCATCGTTCTCTCGGTTTATTCCGATAAGAAGCTTAATTCTCTCGAACCGTTGGATGTTTCACGTGATGATGTATTCGCTGCGCTTTATAACAACAGTCCTGCCTTTGAACGCACCCTCATTACAAGTCTCACTGAAACAAAAATCCAACGAAGTAATGCATTTATTCACAAACAGTACGTCTTACTTTTTATCCATTTATAGTTATGTTTAATGCTTTGGAACATCCGCAGGACGCGTTACGTCCTGTTATCGCTTATGTTGCAGCAGCTGTAAACAGCGGTTACTTCACCAGCCTCTTTTTTTTTTTTTTTTTCTTTTTTTTTTTTTTTTTTTTTTTTTTTTTTTTTTCCTTCCTCCTTGTCCCGGAGTTTTATATTAGAGCGACTCTCCCATGGATGAAAACGTAGCGGCACGGGAGACTCGAATGTTAAATAAACGTCACCTTACAGATAAACGTCACGGTATCAGTGATTAGGCATTTTACTTTGTTTAAATATCAGCACTTATTTAAGATTTAAGAAGTGTCTGGTTCTTATAAGGCACAATAAAGTCTAACCACGTAAATAAATGCTTTATAAATGATGAATAAAGGTTTTGAACTGACTTGGGAACTGGTGTAGGGCAGAAGTGCTACCGCTTAGTATCGTGTGCGCGGATCACTGTGTGTGCAGCTCTAGACACAGACCTTTTAAACTGTATTTACAAGTGCGTAGGCCTGAGTCTGTGTGTGTTTCCGCGCACATGAACGTATGTGTGTGTGTGTGTGTGTGTGTGTGTGTGTGTGTGTGTGTGTGTGTGTGTGTGTGTGTGTGTGTGTGTGTGTTTCTTAAGCAAACGTGATAGAAATGCAGATTCTCTCTCTCTCTCTCTCTCTCTCTCTCTCTCTCTCTCTCACCCCTTTCCTCAGTCTGTCACTTCTCTCCCACACAGAGCCGAACTCCATCTTTTATTTATCACCTTCCTGCTCTGTGTGTGTGTGTGTGTGTGTGTGTGTGTGTGTGTGTGTGTGTGTGTGTGTGTGTGTGTGTGTGTGTGTGTGTGTGTGTGTGTGTGTGTGTGGGGTAAAGACTCAGGATCCTTTGAGGCTTGAGTGGCTCTCCCACACCGCTTCAAAAGGCTCTCAGCACAAAGCTGTGCTGCTCTCTCCTCCTTTTTTTTTTTTTTTTGTGTATTGTTCGCCTCATGACGCCTGTCATTTCATTAACAAAGTGCATTAACCTGTGTGTTCAGGACACACACACACACACACACACACACACACACACACGCACACACACACACACATAAACGTCTGCATGGAAAAGAAGGAAGGTGGAACAGAATCCCTGTGAAGCTGAGAGGAAAGGTCTGTGTTTCCTCTCCGTCTTGCTGGGTGTGCCTCCATCTTTCCTCTTCCTGTTCTGAGACGATGACATCGTGCTGTGTGTGTGTGTGTTGCTTACATAGGAAGATGAAAGTAAATCTTTGAGATTACGCAATCGGTTCATGGATGGCCACAGTTCAGCGTTTCAGCAAACGAGTTACGTGTGTGTGTGTGTGTGTGTGTGTGTGTGTGTGTGTGTGTGTGTGTGTGTGTGTGTGTGTGGATACACACAGTTTGTAATCCCCCATTTAAACCATCCATTAATATAGTAAAGCATATAATATAATATAGTAAATCCAGTAAAGCAGTGCCATGTTTAACAAAGTGAATTAAAAATAATTTAGGATGAGGAGAAATGAGCATCAGTGTTAAAGAAGTTGTGAAGTGTTAATTATCAACAAATCATCATGTTGCTTGAATATTTAGCTGAAATAAAGTAACATGGTTCAGTCAAATGAGAACTTAACATCTAACATCTAAGAGATCCAGACGCTTTTCTTATTACTGTTCGTACTTCCCAAATGAATCGGTAAAACAGGCGGTTACTAAAGCGATGTGGTGCTCCGCCCCCCGGAGTCTCTACAGTGTAACTGCATATTTGTGTCATGACTGATGCTCTTGTTTCTGCTCCTCTACTGACTCGGTCGTCTCATAACTCCACACGCAGCCCAGGAATCGATACTCCGCCCTCCACCTGGCCCGCGTTCTCATCATTACTAAATTAAAATTTGTAATTTTTCTCGAGCTTCGGTTCCTGATTGCTGTCCTGTGTGTTCTTTCAGAGCTGAACATGGAGTACAACCCGTCAGATCACCCGCGCGCCAGCACCATCTTCCTCAGCAAGTCTCAGACGGACGGTGAGTGTGTGTCAAATGAGGATTGATGGGAATGATGGTTAGATGATGCTCATTGATTTTAACCTTTTTCTTCAATAATGTTGTCATAATTTCACGTAACTTTAATTCTGATGGTATGTTAAAGTGCATATTTTTTCATGAATATTGTTGAAGTGTATTTAGCTTATTTAGTGTTTTCTAAGATCATTATTTTTCCTTCGCTGTATCTAACGGCCACATAGGCCACACCTCCTTCACTGTAACTAACAGGCACATAGGCCACACCTCCTTCGCTGTATCTAACAGGCACATAGGCCACACCTCCTTCGCTGTATCTAACAGGCACATAGGCCACACCTCCTTCACTGAGTCTAACAGGCACATAGGCCACATTTCCTTCACTGAGTCTAACAGGCACATAGGCCACACCTCCTTCGCTGTATCTAACAGGCACATAGGCCACACCTCCTTCACTGTAACTAACAGCCACATAGGCCACACCTCCTTCGCTGTATCTAACGGCCACATAGGCCACACCTCCTTCGCTGAGTCTAACAGGCACATAGGCCACACCTCCTTCACTGAGTCTAACAGGCACATAGGCCACACCTCCTTCGCTGTAACTAACGGCCACATAGGCCACACCTCCTTCGCTGTATCTAACGGCCACATAGGCCACACCTCCTTCACTGAGTCTAACAGGCACATAGGCCACATTTCCTTCACTGAGTCTAACAGGCACATAGGCCACATTTCCTTCACTGTGTCTAACAGGCACATAGGCCACGCCTCCTTCACTGTATCTAACAAGTACAAAGGCCACACCTCCTTCTCTGTATCTAACAGCCACATAGGCCACACCTCCTTCACTGTAACCAACAGCCACATAGGCCACACCTCCTTTGCTGAGTCTAACAGCCACATAGGCCACACCTCCTTTGCTGAGTCTAACAGCCACATAGGCCACACCTTCTTCACTGAGTAATAATACAGTTGTAAAAATGAAAGACCTCCATATCCTGATTTTGATTGTTTTGAGTCAGTGCTGCTGTGTGTGTGTGTGTGTGTGTGTGTGTGTGTGTGTGTGTGTGTGTGTGTGTGTGTGTGTGTGAGAGAGAGAGAGAGAGAGAGAGAGAGAGAGAGAGAGAGAGAAAGAATAGAATCTTTGCTTTTAAAAAGGCAGAAACACAGAACAGTGTCTGATCACAGTGATGCACAGAAACAGAGTGTGTGTGTGTGTGTGTGTGTGTGTGTGTGTGTGTGTGTGTGTGTGTGTGTGTGT
>CM042564.1:6871241-6878741 GCA_023630585.1 Cranoglanis bouderius
ACGAGCTCTCGTTCTCTTTCAAACTTTCTGCCGTCATTGTGATTGTTGTCATGATCTGTGTCTCAGATTGAAGCCTCTGACCTTACATTCAAACATTTCTACAGATCTAGACAAGCCAGAGCTACAGAGCTTTCTGTAGGCTTTTTATAATTCAAACACTAAACGTAACGGGTAAACCTATTACCTAAAATAACCTAAATAAAACCTAAAGTAACCGCGTAGAATAGTACAGAAGCCGGCGAGACATACGAGACACAGCTCTCGTTTGTTTAGTCGGTTGTGAAGACAGTGTCACGTGGTGTTTACGTTGGTATTGCACTGCGTGGACACGTAGCGTTAGTTTCTGAGGACGTGCACAGGCGAGACCGCAGGATACACGTGGCAGTCATCTTGCACATGCGTAGTTAAAAGCGTGTGCTGGTGGCATTCAGTGGAATTGGATTTAAATCTTTGAAG
Source organism: Cranoglanis bouderius (assembly GCA_023630585.1). Taxonomy (NCBI): domain Eukaryota; kingdom Metazoa; phylum Chordata; class Actinopteri; order Siluriformes; family Cranoglanididae; genus Cranoglanis; species Cranoglanis bouderius. Next base: position 6,871,698 of record CM042564.1, read on the forward strand.
GGGGGGAGGGGGGGGAGGGGGGAGGGGGGGAGGGGGGGAGACAGTATTTGGAGTAAACAGACTTTAAAATGCTAGAACTTGTGAGAATAGAAATGTAGTTTTCAAAACTTTCATATATTACGGAAATTCACCATATGAGGGGTTATTACACAAATTATTGAACACTGAAAAGGAGGAAAACTTAACAAATCAATCGGTACAACATTTTAACATCTAATCGTTTATGACTAATCAGAGTTTGTTTGAAAACCCGGTGATATCCAGTCCCTCCAGGATTTTTTATTTTGTTTGTTTGTTTTTTGTGAATCAAGCAAACTCCACAATATTCGGAGGAGCTTGCAGTTTTTCACAATTACGCGAGTTTTCCACAGATTTGGGCCAAGACGCGTCACGTGACATCATCACGACGCACATTCAGCCAAAGCCCTCTTCGATTCATGTGCATCGAGCATGAGTACAGCTAGGTCTCACTGACCAACAAACATCACTGTGAAAGCAGCGTGCAAGACAATTTCATGCAATTGCAGTTTCAAGTAGTTTTCCGCAAAAAAGCACAAAAAAAACTCCGCGAGTTGCATCACAGATTTTGAAAAAAGCCACAGCAAAATCAAGAAATTTTGGCTGCATCAATCCCAAAAAACACCCTCTGAAATCCTGTACAGACCGGGCATCCGTGACAAGCGTGACGTAATTTATAACGATTTCGACTATTCACCATATGTCCCAGTCCTAGCTGAAATAAATAATCACTGTCTATAAAGTTAAAGTATGTATTCATAGTGTTCACAGAGGAAACCCCACATTCTCAGAGTTCCTACGTGTCCTGATGTACAGTACTGTGCAAAAGTTTTAGGCACCCTATTTTATTTTAGTACAAACTTTGTTATAGATTTTTTTATTTTTTTTATTTTATGATTTCTACATTATCAAGTCAGTACAAAAAACATTTTAGATTCCCAAACATTAGTTTTCTAGAACAAAATTAAATGTTTGTATGTCATTAAAGAAAGCAGCATATTACGTAAGAGACACTTTTCAGACATAAAAACACAATGAAGGCTGCTGGGTTTCGCTGCGAAAATAAGAAGCGAGTGCGAAAGTCAAAGTCTCCAGAAGAACTGACTTTGTATTGACTTTGTTTCGTTTACTACTGTTTACTGCTCTTTACGGTATTTTTTTTTTTTTTTTAATGTTAATGTAGAAACATTTAATTTCATTATTTTGAAGGCATCTTTGCTCTACAGCATTTCTTTGCACGTGCCAGAAACTTTTGCACAGTACTGTACATCATGGCAAATGGATAAAATGTATTGGACGTGTTTCTAAGGTTCCCGTAAGAGGCGAAAGTGAACCTTTAGGCTGATATTGCATGTATGCATTTTGACTGTAATTAAATGTGCTTGATAGCACAGCATGTCATAACCGTTCCTTCAACTTTAGATAACAATGATTTGGCTCTTGCTAACACTTCCCATACACATGCAATGTATTCGAATAGAAGTTAGGAGTTATAACTTGTGAGAGAGATGACCTTCTGTTGTGTGTATAAGTCTTTGATAAGGATTTCTTGCCCTGATTCTGTCTCTTTGGTCATTTCAGAGATGTAGCTGGTCGAACGTTGTTAGACATATTTGATGAGAAGCTTCATCCGCTGTCGGTAAGTCACGCACTGACGTAATGTGCTATAGGTTTACTCATAAAGAAAAAAAAAAAAAAACCCAAAACAACCCCAAACATGCAGTATATACAGATACACATCACAATGCGCTTCAGCGTTAGTGATTTGTCGTGTCCGTCTGCTGTAGAAGTCGGAGGTTCCAGCGGATTACGATAAACACGATCCGGAGCAGAAGCAGATCTACCGGTTCGTCCGGACGCTCTTCAGCGCGGCTCAGCTCACGGCCGAGTGCGCCATCGTCACACTGGTGAGGCTCACGACACGAGGGTGAAACAAGCAGGGAGCAGGGTTTAGGGGTCCTGTTATAGCAAAGGAAGCTGGAGCTGTAAGTGAAGTGTAAAGTGGACTGTAAAGACGTTCTCGTTTATCTTCTCTTAGCACAAACTGAACCTTGTCTTTCAGACTTAAGGCTTAAATGATGATGTATCATGATTATTTTGTTCCTGTATATAATCGCAATCTTTTGTTTAATATACCAAGCTTATAATATAAGACTGGCATTTAGTTGTTTTAATTAAGGCTTAGAGTGTTTTTTTATTTATTTAAATTTTTTTTTATGACAGTAATTCGCTCGAAAAATGAAAACACACACACACACCGTTTTAACATAACAATAAAACATCAAACCCTAAATTCCACAGTTTTATTTATTATTTAGTCAGTACTACAAAATGAACAGGAGTGTTTTATAAACACGTATAGAGTCGAATCCTGACTCCTCACTGCCTTCAACCGTGTGAGCTGCAGTGGTCCAGTTAGTCGTGTTTGTTTATAACGTGACCTCACGTTTGACTTTTGAGAAAGTAGTGGTGATTACACGTTTCCAGAAGACGTGAACGCTTTTTACAAGTCGGAAAGCTTATGAGCTAATAACACTGATTCCAGCGTGACATAAACTCACGACTCATCTTGTAAACAATAAAACTAAGTACAGCAACGAATAAATGCATGAATGAATAATGAAGAAAGACACCTTAATGTTTCATTCATTGTGATCAGGATTAAAATACAATTAACTGTTCAGCCGTACTCCAAACTTACTTATCTTACTTTGTACTTAAAAAAAATTAAGCTTTATTTTTGTAATAATAAGAAATGACTTTTTAGATTTGTAGACTGTAAATATTCTCCTGGGGCAAATAAAAACCATGTATTTTAGCTAAAATTGATGTACTTGGGTTATTCATAATGAGATTTTAGCCCATACATGGAGCAGTCTTAAACTGGCTGGTCCGATAATAAGTTTATTCCCGTTTTAGTCGTATTCTAATCAGCTGACTGAACAAACAGGTGAGAAATTATATTCTAGTCCAGCACAAGCCCATAGAAACAGGGTTGATGACTGATCACAGAGATCACATTGCAATGAGGTATGTTATGATATGCAGCTGTCTGTGCGGTTTGTGGTCAGGAAAACGAGCTTATTTTAGCCTGTTGTATATTCTCACACCTCCGGTCAAAGAGACAACCCGGATCCTAAATCAGCTTTTTGTTATAGCTGACATACGTACACACAGATTACTGGAAAAGCCACAGCTGTAGATGTCGTGTGTGTGTGTGTGTGTGTGTGTGTGTGTGTGTGTGTGTGTGTGTGTGTGTGTGTGTGTGTGTGTGTGTGTGTGTGTGTGTGTGTGTGTGTGTGTGTGTGTGTGCGTGCGCGTGCGCGCGCGTGCGAGTGTGTGTGTGTGTTATAGTTATGCTGTTCACCTCAAGAGAGTCTGGAGTTAAAAAAAATAAAAATGAAGAAGAAGAAAGAAACGGGTCTTTACAACTTACTAAATGTCATGTTGCACTTTTCTAGAGCAACTGCATAAATGTCATAGTGCTTATTTTACACTATGTTGAGGATTTAGAACCACCTCCTGTTTCCACGCTCAGCCTGTAGCATACACTGTTATTGTTCAGGTATAAAAAGGGTTATTTTGTAGATCCCAGACATGGATCAGATAGATAGATCCTCTAAGAGGCAACAGGTGGAGAGTAAATGTGATAGTCTTGCTATTTTTTATATATATATATATATATATATATATATATATATATATATATATATATATATATATATATATATATATATATATATATATATATATAACTGAGATCGTATTAGTTATAATGGAGTTCAGATTGGTTGTAATGGAATTAGGGCTGGAAACAGATCAGATTGGTTATAATGGAATTGGGGTGGGAACAGAGACCGGATTGGTTATAATGGAATTCGGGGTGGGAGCGGAGATCGGATTGATTATAATGGAATTACAGTGGGAGCGGAGATCAGATTGGTTATAATGGAATTGGGGTGGGAGCGGAGATCGGATTGGTTATAATGGAATTGGGGTGGGAACAGAGATCAGATTGGTTATAATGGAATTCGGGGTGGGAGCGGAGATCGGATTGGTTATAGTGGAATTGGGGTGGGAACAGAGATCAGATTGGTTATAATGGAATTCGGGGTGGGAGCGGAGATCGGATTGGTTATAATGGAATTGGGGTGGGAACAGAGATCGGATTGGTTGTAATGGAATCCGGGTGGGAGCGGAGATCGGATTGGTTATAATGGTATTAGAGGTGGGAACTGAGATCAGATTGGTTGTATTGGAATTAGGGGTGGGACTGACCATAGGATTGGTTACAGTTGAATTAGGAGCAGGAACGGCGGGTTGGATTGGTTACAGTGGATAGTGGGTTAGTGGGTTACACTGGTATTTTGGAGTTTGGACTGCGATCTGATCAGTTGCACTGGTAGTTGGGGAGAAACTGTGGTCCTCCAATTATTTATTAAAATACATAGACATTAATTTCTAGGTAAAAAGGTGTTTTCATAGACTGTAGCACAAAAAATGCATGAAGATAAAACAGCATAACAGTTTTTAGCAAAGAATATCACAGATTTCTATCAGAAACTGTAATGTTTTAGATCCATATATTTTTTATTGATTCAACCACAATGATACTTAGTTAGAAACTGTCCGTTTATACTGTACAGAAAAATCCAGTTTCAGTGTTCATGAAGGATAGGATTGGTTACAGCGGAATTAGGAGCAGGAACGGTGGTCCGAACTGGTTACAGTGGAATTGCGGGGGGTGGGATTGGTTACAGTGGGTTACACTGGCATTTTGGAGTTTGAACTGCGATCTGATTGGTTGCGCTGGTAGTCGGGGAGAAACTGTGGTCCGCTGTCTCCATTAAGCCCGAGTTATTACAGTTTATGACTTCTACCTGTTTTAAACTTGATAAGGGGATGCAACAAACCATTGCCTTTTCCTTGTTAGACTGCTCTCACTTTCTCTCATCAGTATGTTGGTGCTTGAGCAGCTCTTAGCCAGATAACAATTGCACTAAAAGCTGCAAAACGTCACTTCATTTATCTGTGAGAGGGGCTCGGAATCGACACGTCGTATAAAAGGGGCTAATTTTGGCGGCGGTGTTTCTGGAAAATGGTCGAGAAGATTTCAGCATTGACTTGAGAAGCGTTTTGTCATCAGCCGTGATAGAAATCCATACACACTTAGTGTGGCTCAGTCAAGTGAGAAACAAGCAGAGCCATCATCGGGATTTAAGGTTTGTATCCAATTTGGTTTGCTTTGGTTTTGGGTTTGCAGACAAGTCATCCATGTGGTTTATCACGCTTGTGTTCCAGCGGTTCATTCTGTATTGAAACCAGCGCCCCCTGTGGTTCATTTCCAGCAGTGCGTGTGATTTTTAGATTTTGATATTTGAGTTCGTTTCAATATTAATGGCCTGCTAATGTTATAATGCCACATATGATGAACATTACAGTGGCCACTTATTACACATTACACTGAAGATGAAAAATATGTTGCTTCATTTCCTAAGGAATAGATCATTTTAAGTAGCCTGAACTGCCTTGCATAAATATTTACACACACCCTGTTTGAACCTTTCCACAATTTGGAGTATTGCAACCTAGAACTGACTTTATTTAAATTATATATCATGAATTTACACATTTTCTAGGTGACAACTGGTGGTTAATAAGTTTAATCTCACACTGTGAATATGGGAGAAGTCTACCCTTTATACTTTAGAAAGTGTATTTATTCTATTAAATATATACATGTATGTTATATATTCTTCCTTTCTTTTTGTTTTACAGTATCATGTGTCACAATCATTGGCACCCCTGAAAATTCCTATGAACCAAATGCAAGTAAAACATGTTCCCCGTTTAATTTTACTTCAAGTTCACGTGAGTGTTTAGGAACTCTTAAGGTCCATGACTTCCTGTTTTCCCGTGGGGTATAAATATGAGGTTATACAGAAGCCAGATCAACATAGTCGTTAATCAACATGGGTTGGATTAAGGAATACACAAATGAACGAGACTAAAGCGTGTTAACGTTCACAAATGAGTAAATAAATAAATAGCTGCACATCTCTGTGTGAGATTAAGCGAGGGTGCTAATAATTCTGGAGCTGTAAGCGGACGTTACACAATATTGGATTGTGTAACGTCCAATCCGGATTAGTTTTGCCTTTTGCATAAGTAAATGTTCAGTGAAATAGTACAGTTCATTCAGAAAGCCCTAACACGCACTCTAGCCAAGTGCACATCTCTAAGATTTACAGGAAGTACTGCTGTGTGAGGAAAACGGTTTGACGCCGAGTATTCGAGAGGGTCTGCAGGCTCTGCGAGTCTCATTTCTAAATCCAATACGTCATGCAGCAGTCCTGACATAAATATTCCGCTCATGGCACGGGGAACGTGCCATGCACGCTCATGCGGCATCTCGTACAGACGGCATGGCTTCATGCATAAGGCCGTCTTTGTTCGGTTCTCTCCCCGTACTTATGCATTCCAAACAAGCCCATCTGATTAGAAATGCTAGACGTCGTAGGCAGGCCATGCAACTCAATACAGCTTCATCTGAAGAAGAACTGATGTGTATATGACAGTATGTCTCTCCTGTTTACAGCTGAGGGAGTTATTTGGTTAGACAGTAAAACTGACATGGAGTTCAATTCAGTTTTATTTGTATAGCGCTTTTAACAATGGACATCGTCACAAAGCAGCTTTACAGAAATATATAAATTTCGGATCTAAATTGTTATTTAAACTTTATAAATTTATCCCCAATGAGCAAGCCAGAGGCGACGGTGGCGTGGAAAAACTCCCTGAGACGACATGAGGAAGAAACCTTGAGAGGAACCAGACTCAAAAGGGAACCCGTCCTCATCTGGGTGACACCGGACAGTGTAATTATAAGTAATTCCTTTCTATAACTGTGTGCTACATGATAAAACAAAAAGTGCAACTGTGTAATCAGGAAATTCACCACAGTCTAAACATGACGTCTATTCTGCTGAAATCAGGAACTGTCCACCGATGGAGACCCGACCGCGA
>CM042564.1:6883741-6958741 GCA_023630585.1 Cranoglanis bouderius
GTTCCTTCTGCAAAGAGTTACTGTTACCACCTTGTGATTATTTTCCACTTACGTAACGCCCAGAAGTGTTTTATTCCTTTTTATACCACAGCAATTTATCATTTAAAAAAATAAAAATAAAAAATCATTAAAAAAGGCACATCATACTTTTCATCATTTTAATGTTCTGGTCACTTAGATTTTGTCATTTGTTCCCTCACAAGCCTCTATTTTTTTTTTTTTCCCCTCTCTGACATTGAAGACTCCTTCCATAAATGTTAAATAAACATCTTCTAACAGAAATCTTCACCACATCATCAATTACATGTTTTTTATTATTTGTTAAATAACCCTTTTTTTTTTAGTTCATTTATTATTAGTCTTAGCCATAAAAGTCCATGTGTAAGTTGTTACTATAGAAACGATAACGTATTAAAACAAGCGCATTAATATTTATAAACGTAAACCTTTGCCTTAAACTTGAACCACTGTCAGAGCTGATGTTATAGAAAATTCATCAGCACCTTCTGACCAATCAGATTGGAGAATTCGACTAGATTTTCAGTCAGCGTTTAGGTTTTTCCACGCACGCACGCGCACACACACACACACACACACACACACACACACACACACACACACACACACACACGAATCTCATCACACACATTAATGTGTCCCTTTCTGGCTGTCTGCTTGTCTATCTTTCTTTCTCTTTCGGGCTGTGTCTTTTTTTACTGTCTGGTATTCTATTTTTATTTCTGTCTTTCTGTCTGCCTTCTCTCTCAGGCATTCTTTCTTTCTATTGGTCTGTCTCTCTGTTTGTCGGTCTATTTTTCTTTCTCTGTCCTTCTGTCTCAGTGTTTCTTCATGTTGGTCTCTCTCTCTCTCTCTCTCTCTCTCTCTCTGTCATATGCTTTCTTACTTTCTTTCTGTTTCTGTCTTTCCTTTTGCCTGTCAGTTGTTCTTCCTTTCTTTCGTGTTGGTTAGTATTTCCTTCTCATTTCCAAGTTCATTCCTTCCTTCAGATAGTTGGTTATCGTCTGAATAAAACCCAGCTGTATGTAGCGTGATCACATTTCACTCCAGCTCACAGTGCTCTGAAACGGGACTTCTGAAGGGTTCACTCTTTTCTCTCTCTCTCTCTCTCTCTCTCCGGGTTTTTAGGAACGAGCTGGAGAGACAGTTTCTGGAGCTGCTGCAGTTTAACATCAACGTGCCGTCGAGTGTTTATGCTAAGTACTACTTCGATCTGCGTTCGCTGTCTGAGGCCAACAACCTGAACTTCCCTCTGGAGCCTCTGAGCAGAGACAAGGCCCAGAAACTAGAGGTGAGAGCTCACACTTCCACCTGATAGCTTCAGCTTCATCACACTGGAACATCTGTCTGAACATCTGTCTCTTCAGCCTTTTCCTCGTCCATCTCCAAGTCCATCTGATTCACACTTTTAGAGATAAGTTCATACAGACTGTGTGTTCTTCAGCAGGGGAGGATAAATCTGTTAGCCAGAACAAGCTCCTTTTCTCTCACGGCTTTTCTCATAGCTGCTCCGAGGAAACAAGTGGGAAACAAATGCTAATCTTTATTGGCTTCCATACTGTCTGTCTGTCTGTCTGTTTTTCTTTGTTTGTCTTTCTTTCTTTTTCTTTCTGTGCCTTTCTTTGTGTCTGTCTGTCTTTCTTTCTTTCTCTCTTTTTTGTTGTCAGTCTTCTTTCTGTCTGTCTTTTTCTTTTTCTTTATCTTCTTTCTCTTTTTTCTGCCTTTTCTTTCTTGCTTGCTTTCTTTTTTTTCTTTGTCTTTCTTTCTTTCTTTCTTCTTTTTCATCCTGTCAGTGTTCTTTCTTTCTTTCTTTGGTTTTTTTCTTTCTTTCTTTCTTTGTCTTTTTTCTGCCTGTCAGTCTTCTTTTTTTTTTTTTGTCTGTTTTCTTTCTGTCCATTTCTTTCGTTCAGACTGTAGTTCTTTCTCTTTCCTTTTCTTCCTTCTTTTCTAACTTGCTTTTTTTTTGTCTTTGTCAGACCTTCTTTCTGTATTTCGGTTAGTTTTTTTTTTTCTTCATTATTGCTTTTTGTCTCTTTCTGCCACTGCCTTTCTGTAGGTTTTCTATTGGTCTTCTTTCATTTTTTCCTCTGTGGGTAGAGGACGCAGTCAGTGGTCACCCTCTGATCCGTCTGTCCTCTTAGTTGCATGCTGTATTTGGTATAAATAATTCATTCATTTGCATTCTCGCTTTTTGCGTGGTGAGGTTTAGGAATTTCATAAAGATGAGACCCTTTTTTCTCTTTCTCAGGCGATCTCCAGGCTCTGCGATGACAAGTATAAAGACTTGAGAAAAGCATCCAAGAAGCGGTCAGTGAGTGCAGACAATCTCACAGTGGTGCGGTGGTCTCCCGCCATAATCTCCTAACAGTGGTTTGGGGATGCTGAGGAACGATCCAGCGACAGAGAGAGAGAGAGAGAGAGAGAGAGACTGTCCACAAAATCGTCCTCTTCCTCCATCTGCTCTAGACAAAAACCTGGCGGATTTTACCTTCCACACGTGTCTTTGTTGTTCTGATGGCTGCTGTAAATACAGGACACCAGGACAGGACTCTATAAACCTGATAGAGGGAGGAAAGAGAGAGAGAGCAGCAAATGGATTGGACTGTGAGGAACGAGACGTCTCGTGCGAGGGGGGAAAAGCATTCCAGCAACTCTGTGTGTCTTATATGATTGCTATTTTCAATTCTGAAACCATTCTCCGCTTATTCTGTTACGAGTTACACATTTCTATTTTTTATTTGAAGGTTTGTTTCTTCTAGGTCCTCCCTGAAGCACAGGGACACATCTGACCTGACAGTAATGTAATAATCAGCCCAAAATAAGCCACTCGGGAAATCGACAGCTCTTCCGATCACGTTGTGAAAGTTGGTCTAAATTACATTTTTATGCTTTCAAGTCAAGCAGGTGTCAGGAACCTGTCGAAAGAGTGAAATATCACAATGAGCCTCAGCCTCTCACACTCAGAAATAAAGCTGCTAAACTGTACTTTTCCTTGTCGCTATGGTAACACCATACAAGGTACATCTTTAACTAACTCTTAAAGCTTTAAAGGTCCAATTATATACTTTAAATTATTTTTAAAGGTACACTATATTCACGCTTCCATGTGAAAGGTTCAAAAGATGAACCCTTGATGGTGCCACCTGAGGAACAAGGAAAAGTACAGTTTAATCCTTTTAAGCAAGGTTTCATATGTATTGTACACTTTTCTGGCCACAAGCTTCAGAATCCTGAAAGTCGTAATCTGATTGGTTATCCACACTTCCACAGATAAACAAGCTTACGAACACTGGAGACTCGTTGAGGTTTTCGGGTCAAGATCTTGTCACTCGATTGAGAATAGTTCAAAGTTCACGGCATCATGGCATCATGGTTTGCAGACAGACTCAGAGAAAAGAATCTGTGGCAGTTCAGTTCTGTACTCTAAGTCAAACGTATAATGGCCCATAAGTGCAAAACACATTAACAAACTAAATACACAAACGCAAAACAAAAACACTGCAAGAGCAACAAATCAGAAAAAGCAAATTCAGAAAATAGGAAAACACCACATCAAACTGATAACACTAGAGCAAATTCAGGAAATGCAATGGCGACATCAGAATAGACTTCAGCAAATCAAAAATGCAACAAAAATTAAGAAAATGCAACATTATAAGCCAAAAACACGCCAGCAAATCCAGATTAGGAAACACAAACAGGAAAAAACAGAAAACCAAACATAAAGCCAGAAAATGCAACGACAAATTAGAAAACGCGACGACAAATTAGAAAACGCGACGACAAATTCGAAAACGCAACAAATAATTCGAAAACGCAACGGCAAATTCAGAAAACGCAACAACAAATTCAGAAAACGCAACGGCAAATTCAGAAAACGCAACAAATAATTCGAAAACGCAACAAATAATTCGAAAACGCAACAACAAATTCGAAAACGCAACAACAAATTCGAAAACGCAACAACAAATTCGAAAACGCAACAACAAATTCGAAAACGCAACAACAAATTCGAAAACGCAACAACAAATTCGAAAACGCAACGGCAAATTCAGAAAACGCAACAAATAATTAGAAAACGCAACGGCAAATTCAGAAAACGCAACGGCAAATTCCGAAAACGCGACAACAAAACCAGAAAAACTCAACAGCAAATAGGGAAACGTTCTTTTCAAAGGCATTCATATAATGTTATTTTCGATATGCTGTGATTTAATGCGAGTATGAGAACTCTGAACTGCCGTGTAATTCAGAAAACAGTTGTGGATTATTCAGAAGAAAGAGGCTACAATTTAATATCGTATGTAACTTCACATTACATTGTTTTCTCTCGACTCACTAGACAGACTGAAAAAGTGTCATTCTTTTTCCTTGTGATAGTCAGACAGCACGTGATGTTAGGGACCTCAGTAAGGACCTACGCTTTCCATTTTGCCTTGATGTCGATCTGGTTCTGAATTTGTTGTTGCGTCTTTGGTTTGTTAACGTGGTTCACACTTACATGACCTCGTAAAAATACGTTCACATTGTTTCAGTTATTTCAACCCAAACCTCAGCCACTGTATACGCTGTAATGCGGCAGACAAAACAATGTTTGTTCACCTTGGTGGAGGAAATATCAGGTGATTTAGAGGAGAGTTAGCTAGTAAAGTTAGCTAGCTAGTGAGCAACAAGCAAGGTTAAGCGAATAATGTGGCAAAATTTGTAATTAATAATACAGTTCCTTTATTTATTTATTTTTTTCAGCGCAGCCTGTTCACGCTCTGTATTGACCCACGCTTCCCAGGTTCACAAATTTGCTTAGTTCCCACAATTTACGATCTGCTACCAGAACCTTTCGCATTTAAGTGAAGAACCTTTTATTTTTTTGAGAATTCAGTTTGTTTGATGATTATTTGTGGAAATTTCCTCATCATTACTGGTGTCCTGTCTCACCACTAATCACCACTTGACAAACTGGTCCTATCATGTTTAGCATCTAATCATTATTTATTTTCAAATTTTCAAACGATTTGGGATTAATCAGTGGAAAAATGTCAATCTTCAGAAATTAGAAAATTAAATTCTCACAATAGAGTAAGGAGGAATTTCAATAATAATCTCTGCAAAACAGTAGTAAACAAAAAAAAAATTTTTAAACTGAGTTTGACGATACTTTCCTTTAATGCCTGCAAAGACAAAGATTAAGTGTTTTTTAAAAAAATCAACATGTCAAATCAACAGCATCCGTTCAGTACCATTTAATTTAATTAACTTTTTTAAAAATCCATCACCATACCAACGATATCTCAGAAAAGTGTATCGCGAAATCATTTATCACGATATCGATATTATATTGATGTATCGCCCAGCCCTATGTCAATACCAGATGATTACGAGAGGATTCCTGTTCATGCTGTAAACATGCTGCTTGAGGCAAAACGGAGACGCTGTAAGCAGGAACCCCCACAGGGGTGTTGTTTGGATGCCGTCCAAGTCATATTTCCAGGCGTCCTGGTGTATTGTCCTCCATTAAGGCCAGAGTCTAATAAACATTTTTAAAATTAAAAAAAAATTTTAAAAGCCACAGAGAAAGTGTTATGTAGGAAGGTGGAAATGTAGCGTTCCGGTTCTCTCTGTTGAACCTGACGATCTGATGGCTGAAGAAATGGACTGATTTATTTTCTTCTCATGAAGACGTTCCATTTCAGTATCGTTTAAAAACAAAAAAACAAAGATAAATTGCACAACCTTGGCGTGTACGTTTTTATGGGCTTGATAAATCAACCTCGTCTGATAAAGTCGACCTCGTTTCCGATTCAAACACCAAGCAATACACAGATTCCAGAGAAATGGACACTTCTCCTCAAACAGACATTTCATATCTCGTTAAATATTGTTTAATTCAGTGTGTTCATGAGTTGCAAAATGATTATAATTTTTTTTATTTTTTTTGAGTACTGAATGTTCTATTAAATTAGTTTGATGTTCTACAGTTTGCTGTGTTGCTCCGCAAGAAGTCATTTTATCATCTCCAAATGTCTTAGAAAAGCCTTTAAACTAATAATGAGGGTGTGAATTTCTGCAGGATCCACTAGGGTTGTTACGGTTGTCATGGTTTCACGCTTAGCCATGGTGTATGATCCAGACGGTTAGCTCTGACTTCTTCAGAAGGCGACGTGTCTAAATTTTTTTTATTTATTTTTTTTACTTGATCAAGTTCCTTACTCCAGTGGTTCTTATCCGTTTTGTATCCGGCTCTGACTCATGAAAAATTCAAAACCCCGCCCCTCTGGACCCATAAAGGTACATTCACACATACAGCAACAAAGCGACCAGAGACCATTCATTTTCAGTGAGAGCTGCCGACTTTTGGCGACATGAGCGACAGCTACCGTTGGCGACTAGGTGTGGGCGTGTCCGGTGACGTGACAAAGTTGAGAAATGTTATGCAAATTTGGTGCAGTGACTTCCAGTGGGAGTGAAGACAGTAGAGCGTACGTGATCCGCCATGCTGCCTGCGAGCCTGAATAGTTTCGTGGACCCAGGCAGTCCGGTGCTTGTGCTTTTACCGCAGATAGACGGCCGCAACGGCAAAGAGCTCACGCCGCTTCTCCTTCATCTCGTAGGATATGATGTATATACACACTGGTGAGTTTTATATACAATCACTCTCCCACCAGAGTGTTTCATTTTAGTGGCAAGAAAATTGGTTTGTTGTCAAAAGTGGAACGCTAGTTGTGCAACCCACTGATAAACGTTACTATGGCAACCAGTAGTAGGAACTCCTACTGGCGACTTCATAGTACAGCGACTTGACGCAATAAAATCACTGTATGTGTGAACGTAGCTTAAATCAAACTGCAGCGTCCTCCTGTTTCTCAGCAGGTGCAACGTGAGTACACTGAAAACCCTTTGCCTGACCCTAAACCAGTGTTTAATCTGCTACTGCTGTAAACATGCTGTTACACTGCTGCCTCTGCTGCAGCTCCTAGCGTCTTCATACCTTTACAACACACAACAGCTCAAGAACACAAAAGAACTTTGCACTGCTGATCAGAACCAAACTAAACCAAACAACTAGCTAATTTTGCACACCGCTAGAATACACTGCAAAACAGTCTAAGCAATCTTAGCGAGTGTAAATGAATCTCGAATCTAGTCAAGTTGATCTAACATTTCCTGTTTTAAGATCGCAAGAAACCAAATAAAAGATGATTAGACTTATCTCTGTAAACAAGAAATAATTTCAAGTTTGAAATGGTCTTGTTCTGTTATTGGCAGATGATTTTTTGCTCATTTTGAGCATTTATTTCTAGAAAGCTTGAAATTAGTAAAAAAAAAAAAAAAAAGGCTAGAAATAGGATTAATAATGTTATATTTGGTTTCGTGTTATCCTATAATAAGAAAATTTAAGATAAATTTGACTATATGTAACACATTTTCTCTGCTAAGATGCAATTTTTTGCCGTGTAGGTCGATTATTTATTTATTTATTTTTATCATGTTATAAGCTGCATTCTCTGAAAGCAGCTTATAAGAATGTGTGTACTGACAGTGTATGATTTTTTACAGAAAGTTCATTCTCAAATACCACTCTAAGCGCTATATATATATATATATATATATATATATGGAACCTGTAATGGTTCCTGTGGGTCTCTACCGGTAATTTATCACCTTCTGTTGGTGGCATGTTATGTCTAGTGGATACCTTTAAGGACCAATAATGGTTTTAATGATCAGCTGATGGTTTGTGATGGAATTTGTAGTGGAAGCCATTAGAATTTCTGTGATGGTTTCTATTGTTTTTGTTTTTTCAGCAGGGCAGAACAGTGGCTGTAGTGTGATGGTTTTATTGGTTTAATTTTGGTGTATTAATACAAAGTTCAGTTATCATGATGCGGTGTGTGTGTGTGTGTGTGTGTGTGTGTGTGTGTGTGTGAATTTAAATATATTGGCTTTGAACAAATCAGATTTTAAAACTGAACTATTTATATTTCTAATGGTTGATTAATACCACAATTTTTCAACTAGGTTATCATACCGTGAAAATTTGAAACCATAACACCCCTGGGATCCACTGCCAATTATTTCACCATGTTTGTGGCTTTCGTTGGTAAAAACCTGGCCTTCGTTTCCATCTTCTTCTTTTTTTTAACCGCCCCCCCCCCACACACACACACACACACACACGCACACTGTTAACAGTCTGATTTTACAGCATAGTGTAAAAGTTTATAGTTATAGAAATAATAATAATAAGAAGAATACTTGGTTGAATTGCCAATCTTCCAATTGATTTTTTATTTTAATTTTTCCCTGATCTGTGTATATTTTCAGAAATATTTATTTAATAATGCTATTCATTCTTCATTGAGAAATGAGAGGCTGGTATTTTTCTTCTTCTATGGACCGCAACAAGCTCAGCTTTTTAATGATTCTCAAATCATTAAATGATGATTCAAGTTTTTATATATATATATATATATATATATATATATATATATATATATATATATATATATATATATATATATATATATATATATATATATATATCAATTTTGTACAGTGTACATACTGTGTTGGAGAAGATCATAGTTTAAATATTCTATACTGAGATATTTATGATAAATCAGTATTCATCTCATCGTTTAATCATCTCTAAATAAATCAGGGTGGTGATGATGAGGGAGGAATTGAGTCGATGATCAGCTTCAGGCCTGATAAGAGAAAAGAAACACAGTTTTAAGAAAAGATCTTGAGATGATAAAGTGACTGAATTTGCGTGCCATCATTGAGAAGTGCACGAGTCTGTTGTTTTGCTTTTGTCGAATTTGTTGTTATTATTATTATTATTATTTTGCCGTCACGCAGAGCTCTGCGGTGAGTCGTGCTGAAAGTAAGCGCGCTCTGGCCGGAGTCGCCTTTTTTCTTCTCTTTTTATTTTCTCCCTCCCTTTGTGGACTTTGCAATAGCATTGCTTTTGTCATTTCTTTTGTGTCAAACCATAAAAAGCAATTCTGAAGAAACGGTTGATATTTATCTCACTATTTTTTCTTTTATTGCTACTATTGATTATAAATTGTTCTTTTATGTAATACATTTCTGTCATCAATACCAGAAAAAAAAAGAAGTCGTGTATTTTCAGGAGTCTTACTTGTGAATTGTAGGCCTTTGTGTGGTGCATGCTGTTCGGAGCTTGCACTGTCAATCGGTAAATTAAAGGAATTTATTGATTTTTAACTTAAAATGACTTTTTTTTTTTTTCCCCCCCTCATCTAACTCTATATAAAGGACTTTATATAATACAGTTTTCAATGATGTTTTCCAGGCTTTTCGCACTTTTCATTGGATAGACAGTTTGTTAGAAACATAGAAATTACAAATTAACAAAGAAACCAAGGGCTCAAGGGAAACTCTGAACCCGATGCTACCACCACCATGCTCACAGTGGGTACAGTGATGTATTAATGTATTTATTCAGCTTGCATACATGTATAAATCCACTTGGAGCTGGAGGTGAACGCTGTGTGAGCCCTGCACTGAACACTACCTCTACGTAATTTCGTTTTTTTTTCCTAAACGTAACTCTTGCTGACTTTAAGTATTTGTCTCCTTATTTCATCCACACTTTCACATTTCTAGAATTTGTACATTTTTTGCTGCCTTTATGCTGCAGGTGTTTTCTCATTGCTATTTTTTTTTTCTCTGCTTGCAGAGCCACTGACTTCTCACAGGAATAACAAAAGTACAGCACCAACCAACAAATTGGTGCCAGAAACCCTAAACACAATCACAAATATATATGTACTGATGTGCTTACTGACAAAAAGAGTAAGGCATAAAACTAAGCAGTATTAGTCTCTGAAAATGTCCTAAATATATTTCTATATTAAACAATAAAGTCAGCAAGTTGGTTTCACAAAAGAGAAGAAGAAGAAGAAGAAGACATTTGAAATGTAGACTTCTATGAATTTGTGGATTAACTCCCGACTCAACACGTACTCCACCCCCTTTTCCTGGTAAACCAACCTTCATTTGCATATTGGAACCTGATTGGTTCGTTTATTTTATTTCACAATAATACTTTCCTGTCACATTTCCAGTTTGTAGCTATTTCCTAAAAGAAAACTGTTGCTGTTTTCACCCTTGATTAATCCGTGAACTCTATTTCCTTAAAAGGTTTTATAAATGAGGGTTGTTTGTTTTAATAAATAAATCTTAGGGCCCCAGTAGTGGTTCTCTGGCTGTCCTGGGATTTGAACCCTGGTACTACTAGCTAGGGGTGGGTGATATTATTATTATTATTATTATTATTATTATGATTATTAAGGTATTGATATATTATACACGGTATGTATCATGATAAATACGTCTGTTCACAAACTGCCAGCAGTAGTTCATTGAAAAAAAAAAAGAAAAAAAAAAAGACCTCTTTGGTGATTGACAGTGTCTACAAAAATACAGTTATTTTATTTTTTACATTTAAAAATATTTTTAAATATTTAATAATGAAAAGGTGAAATAAATTACATCTAAAAATATTAACATGTTATGATGCAACATCAAATCTGCTGCATCCAATCAGTTTGTAATGATTTTTTTTAAAAAAATAATTTTTAAATAATGAAATATGTAAAATGATATCACAATATTTCAGAAAAGAGTACTGTGACACAATTTAATGCGAGACCAATACTATAAAGCTCAGCCCTACTACTAGCAGAACTACTGCTTCTCTTCATTTATGCTAAATGACCTGAAGGCGTATCTTAAATTAAGGTAAAATCATAAAAGTAAGTTTCATGTCAATAAATAAAAGTGTAATTAGTGAATGAGCCATTTCTCCTCTGCTTGTATAAGCTGTATTTACTAAAATGCTCCTGTAACACACTGTATGATTTACAGTATTTCAGAGACTAACACTGCTGACTGTGTTTGGATGGGTCACATGGTTAGTCACATGACTGATGTGCATAACATCCAGCAATGCCATTGGGGGGGGGGGGGATATTAATTTTCAAAGCAGTGCTGCTGTTATATAATATCCATATTTCTTAATATTTTGATATATTCTTGCATGTTAAGCTTGAAAAGGGAACACTTGGAGGTGTGCTTTTATAGGAAAGTAATCAATGACAGGGTGGCTTGATGCTGCCTGACAGGAAGCAGAGGTGCTGTTACCACCCGCTAGTTGATTATTTTCCTATAGCAGCAGGCAGTTTGCAAGTTTTTATTTATTAACGCATCATACTTTTTATCCATTTATAGTTGCATGTAATGATGTTGAACACCCGCGAGGCAAGTCATGCCGTTATCACTTCGCCATCTGAAACAATTACACACGTTTATGTGTTTATGTGGAGAGTCCACCATGCAAAATTGTTACTTCAGAAATTATACTGTATTGGAATAAGAGAATAAGTGCATTAACATAAACCTGTGATTTGTCATGCAGTCAGAACTACTGTCAGAACTGCTCTTGTAGAAAATTAATCAACACCTTCCGACCAATCAGGATCCACCAGCGCTGTGGTATAAACATTATATAAAACTCTTTCTCCTGAAAGCCTCAGAATAAACAACATTCGGGATTTATTGTACACAGTCCTCATTTACTGCTCTAAATTAGTCTCAGTCTGCTGCAAGCCTCACACACACACACACACACACACACACACACACACACACACACACACACACACACACACACACACACACACACACACACACACACACACACACACACACACACACACACACACACACACACACACACACACACACACACACACACACACACACACACACACACACACACAATAAGGATGTAATTCATTCTGCTGTACCACGGCCCTGCAGTGATTTGTTACACGCCGTGACACACTTTTTTCCTTGCCAAAGGAAACAGCTGTCAGAAGCTTTATTAAGCTGTACACTCACCTGCTTCCTTTGGCAAACATTTCTCACTTATAAATGAGTAACCATCCTCTGAATAACACATTGTAGCATGTCTAAATGGAATAACAAGAGCTGTGATACCTACAACTATCATATACACTACCAGTTTAAAGTTCTGACTTTATTCTCTCTCTCTCTCTGTCTCTCTCTCTCTCTCTCTCTCTGTCTGTCTGTCTGACCCTGGTATACAGCTTCAATAGTAACTCAATATTTCAGACAAAAGTCCTTCATTAGCTCTGTGCTTCTTTTACAGCAAAGTGCTTCTTAAACTATTTTCAGAATTTGTAGAAGCTTAAAGCTGCTCAGAGTTTTCAGGACATTCTGGACTCAATCCATTCAAAGCTTTAGTATGCTGTATGTTGCCACTCATTTGCCTAACAGTGCAGAAAAATTATTGACTCATCATAACCAGGCATCTGCCAGTAATCATAAACCTAAGGCTCCATTTATAAGAGAATTGCTACCAGTGCCAGCCGAGCCTATTTTTTTATATATTTCTAATTCAACAGATTTTTTTATATAGGGGTGTATTCTATGCGATACGATTTTGATTCATAGCGATTCAATATTTGGCGGGGGACACAAGAAGGCGGGGGACACAAGGTAGGGCAGTGGTAGCTCAATAGTTAAGATGTTGGGTTACTGATTGGAAGGTCATGAGTTCAAACCCCAGCACTGCCAAGCTGTCACTGTTGGGCCCCTGAGCAAGGCCCTTAACCCTCAACTGCTCGGATGTATAAATGAGATAAATGTAAGTCGCTCTGTATAAGGGCGTCTGCCAAATGCCGTAAATGTAAATGGAACACCCTGGACAGTGTGCCAACCCATCGCAGGGCACAATCACACGCACACATTCACACACTATGGATGCATGTCTTTGGAATGGGGGAGGAAACTGGAGGACCTGGAGGAAACCCCCGAAGCACGGAGAGAACATGCAAACTCCACACACACAGAGGGTGGTGGTGGGAATCAAACCCCTAACCCTGGAGGTGTGAGGCAAATGGGCCCCCCTGAATCTGTTACAGTACCATTAAATTTTGATTCATAAGTCAACGATTCAATATTTGACATTACCACAGAATCTGTCATGATGTGATACGATATGATTCAGTTTAGTAAACGATATGTGACCAACTTTGTTCAGAATCTGGGTAACCCTACAATTAATTTGTGAATGATAACAATGAGTTCCGGGCAAATCACCTTGCTAGCTTATTTACACATCAGGTCGGAGCATTTTTCTTTCTTTTTCAATAATAATTGATTGATAATCAATTGTAACAGATAATCGATAATTGATTCATGATTATTGCCTCAATTCATTTTAATCCTTGCCTTTTAAATCGATGCATCAATCCAATCCAACCGTTACACCCTTAATGACAAGTACCTGAAAAACCTTTTTAACCATTAAATTACTCCCCAAAAGCTTTTGTAATTTCTACTTTTCTCATTTCTAGAATAGAAATGATGCCCCCTATGGCCTGGTTTTGAAACATTATTAATCGTAGATGAGAAGTTAACACAGGCAATTTGATGACTAATCCCTTTGTTCATTATTCACCTCTAAGTGCAAACTGACCCAAGCTATCTCAACAATGTTAGCCTGTCGACGTGCCTTTGGTGGGTAAGAATAGCCTCACAATGGAGCTCACGTCTCTCATTTTCTGTTGTCTGAGAACAGTTGTTGTCCAAGCAAGAGAATAGGTGAGACAAGAAGCAGGGGCAGGAGCTGGGAGACTAGGCTAGGCCATTCAGTTTCAGTCCGTTTGTAAAGACCAACTGCAGTTCTGATGGACCTGTGGGATGCTCACCTGAAGTAAAATTAATAGGCACCTTGTCTAGTGAGCTCCTTTTTTTGGAGAACCTTGATCTGGAATCATGCAGAGGCAAGGAACCTCGGAAGCTGTCTTCATCACACTGAATTACAGCATCACTATTCTGGGTAGGTTACAAACATTTATTAAGTGTAGTCTCATCTACGAATTACATATTATACTTGGTATACGGAGTAAATAAATGATTAATGGACATATCAGGCTATTACTTCTGTGTTACTACATTTTAGATGTATCTAATTCATCCAGATTTCTATTAAATTTGTTTAACATGGCAAACTGAAATTACTGCCAATTTTCAGTCTAATCAGCCAAATAATTTATAATGTGCAATCAACCTACTGTAGATTCTACATTTCTAAAATCATGAAATCCACTATATTATCTACAGTACTTCTATATATGCTTCATATCTATATCAATAATCACTTTTATATCAAAAAAGCATAAAGGTAGAACCCTTAAAGGTTCTTCAGTTTGTGCCAGTAAGGATTCTGTTTCAAACCCTATAACAGAACATTTACATGTCTAAAGACTTTTCAATTATAAACCATTTAGAAAGCTTAGAAACTTTAACTATCCAAATATCCCTTGGGGAACCATTTTTATGGTTGTGCCAATGAAACCTTCATGATTTCTACCATAGGGATAAACTGAAGTACCCTTTATTGTCTCTCTGGGAGAACCCTGCAAGAGTGTGTTTCCATACCAAAACATGTTGAAATTAGAACACCTTTAGGAAACCTTCAAAGAGTTTCTGCCATAATGCTTGTACTACATAAACACTTAATGTTGATCCCTGACTTGTTAATTTGTTTCTCTTCCAGGGAAGATATGGCTGGTTCTAACAGTCTTCCTACGTATATCAGTCTTGTTCTTGGCTGGCTATCCGCTCTACCAGGATGAGCAGGAGAGATTTGTGTGCAACACTATCCAGCCTGGCTGTGCCAACGTGTGTTACGATATATTTTCACCCCTGTCACTGTTCCGCTTCTGGCTGGTCCAGCTTAGCTCCATTATCCTGGTTCATGTTGTATTTATTGTCTACGTGATCCACAAAGTTACATCCAGCCTACCTCATCCTGATGCCTCTAACAGAATGAAGTTTAGGTCTTTCTATAATATTAAACAAGAACCTTTCCATGAAGCATCTCTGTCAAAGACTAGTGTAAAAGCGGGTGTAAGACGGCTGCCTTGTCTCACAGGAGCCTACATCTTTCACCTTTTGGTCCGGATCTTTCTGGAAGCTAGTTTTGGGGCAGCGCATTACTATCTGTTTGGTTTCTACATCCCGAAGCGATTTATGTGTCAGCATGCTCCTTGCACCACCATGGTGGACTGCTATATATCCAGACCCACTGAGAAGACCATCATGCTGAATTTCATGCTGGGGTTGGCTGCCCTGTCCCTCTTTCTCAGCCTGTTTGATCTCATCTGTGCCATTAAGCAGTCAGCGAGGCACAGAAGCAAGAAGAAGATGATGGTGGAAAAGATGTATGAGGAGGAACAATACTTCCTTGCAGAAAGTAGAGGCACCGGTGTCGACTTTGCTGACCCTGAACATCAATCCTTGCTGGTCAATGGAAGCTTCCGTAAGAGAATCAGCAAAGCCTGTGTGGATGATGATGCCTCTCTGCATTTACAAGGTAAAAGTCATCCAGGCATCCCTCATGGAGGAACCTCTGAAGGTATCAATCTTGGTGTACCCAGTTCTATCAGTGGTAATGGAGCTGGTTGTTATCCAGTGGCACAGGATGAGGTAACAGAGCGAGACGGCAGTGAGGTGGCACTGTGTCCATCTGAGCCAGTAGGCACGCCCAGGTCCATACGGGTCAACAAGCGTAGTCGCCTCAAACCTATCCCGCCTCCCAGATGGGACAAGCCACCAACTGAAGGGCTGCTGGATGGCTCTGGAGCAGTGGTAGCTTGTGAAATGATATCAGAACAGTACATGTTGGGGGATATAAGTACTGATAGTGACCTGATATCTACCGGTGGAGACGGATATGAGAAAAGGTCAGCATGGGTGTGAGGGTCTGGACATGATCCAAATCTTATTGGTGGCACAGTGGGATCAACACCAAAACAATTTGCATTCGAAGACAGTTGAAAAGGTTGCATTGTTCTGACCAGCTAATGAAATGTCATTAAACAATAAAACCCTGATATCTTTTGACCTTTAGATGAGATGGGACCTTCAGAGGCTGTCAGTTTTGTTTTGAAGAATTTACTCAATTATGTAAATGGTACATTGTGTGTTTGAAAAGTGAGGGAACATAAACAAAGGTCTTAAAATGTTTGAACACAAGGTGACTCTAGGTGACTCTTCTGTTTTGAAGTCTCTGTGGAATGCTACCATTTACAGCTCAGCCACGACCTTCACCATCCACCTGTTGCCTCTGTTTGTATTAGCTCACTCGGCTTCTCTAAACACTAAACACAGATCACCCTTGACTTGTCTTGACCTGGCTGTGTGCATCAGGGGGAGAGGTCATTCTAAAAGCAGGTTGGTGATATCCACAAAGGGCCACCAAGGTTGAAGCTGACATACATTCTCCACCCTGAAGACATCCATTATGGCTTTTCCTCCAAAAATTAACACTAGCATGACTTAATACAATTAGCATGATTGTGTTAAAATTATTCTAACTAGTCCATACAAACTTTGATTTGTTTCATTACATTATTAGCATTGATGGGTGACGTTTTCTTTTAAGAGACCAGTGAGTTTGTTTAGAGCAGGAATCTCCCAGCCTGAGTGCCAGGCAGAGCAATTAACGTCAAAGCCTGGATTTGTATTTATGGAGGCGGCTTGTCACAATATATTCAAAGACCCAGTGGGATTTGAGGCTGGAACTTGAGAACACATAGAAACACTTAAAATAGCGCACCACAATCCAATGAAACATGAGGTCTGATGACGCCTGACACAACGCAACCTCTCTCGGCACGTTTCACCTCTACAGCTAAATTAACTACAGCCTGATGCTTTCATCCTCCTGTCTTATGTCACCATCTTATGTACTTGTATCCATGTCAGACCATTTGTTCTTCAGGAGCGACTGATACTCCCGGCTTTGAGTTTGAATGAGACTGCTAAAATGACACTGCAATTTTACCATCTGAACTCATCATGCTTCATGTATATGTCCAAAATTACACCAGAACATTATCTTAATTCATGGCTATATTTCAGCACAAAAGGAACTGTACACACAAAAGAAAAAAAAAAAAAAAAAAAACATTTGCTTGAATTTTGTGCCTCAGAATTGTAGTGCTTTTTTTTTGGTTTGTTATAATTTAACGGAGAATTGAGGTAAAGAATAAATCAGTCTATGACTGAATAAAAATGGGTTCAATTTGTGCCACATATTAACTCTGAAAAAAAAAATAAAAATCTGGAAGCCACCCACCTGTTAAGCCAGGTTTAGACTGCATGATTACAGCAATCTTTTAAGATTATTACTTGTCACATTGTATGAGATGATCCTAATAAAAGCTTGGCTGAATTCTGTAACAGACTGTGTGATAACGTGTTCTTCATGTCAGATTATACAGGAAAGATCCTCTAAGGAAAGAGCTGCGATTAAAACAGTGTTGTGAAAAATAGAAAAAAGCGCTCTGTATCATCGTGGTAATGTTATGTTAAGGGCGAAGCAGATGAGTTTGATGTCATTTATGGCTGGTGCAAAATTTCTGGCTGCAAAAAAATCAACAAACCTCTCTCTTTTTTAAATCCTTCATGTTTTTTAATGTTTCACCATTGTAACAGGTAGCAGAACTCACACTTTGCCAGAATTTTTGCTGACAACTGATTTCAACGTACAACCCCAATTCCGAAAAAGTTGGGATAGTATGGAAAATGCTAATAAAAACAAAGAGGAATGATTTGTAAATGACTTGTATTTAAACAAAAAAAAAATGTATACATACAAAGTATTAGAATTTTTACCTAATCAGGTGCATAGTTTTTTGAAGATAAACATTTATTTTGAAATTGATGCATGCAACATGTTCCAAAAAAGTTGGGACAGGGGCAATTTAGGACTAATAGCGATGTGACAAGTTGAAATAAGAAGGTGATGTGAAACAGGTGAGGCAATCATCTAATCATAGTATATAAGGAGCCTCCAAAAAAGGCCTAGTCCTTCAAGAGCAAGGATGGGTCGAGGCTCGCCGATCTGCCAACAGATGCGTAAGCGAATAATCCAACACTTTGAGAACAACATTCCCCAAAGACAAATCGGTAGGATTTTGGGCATTTCACCTTCTACAGTGAACAAAGTAATTAAAAGATTCAAGGGATCCGGTCAAATCTCTGTGCGTAAAGGGCAAGGACGAAAACCACTTCTGAATGTGTGTGATCTCCGATCCCTCAAACATCACTGTCTTAAAAACTGTCATGAGTCTGTAATGGATATCCTGACATGGGCTCGGGAATACTTTGGTAAACCTTTGTCAGTTGACACCATTCGCCGCTGCATCCACAGATTAAGGCTTTACTATACAAAGCAGAAGCCATACATCAACACTGTCCAGAAGCGCCACCGGCTTCTCTAGGCTCGGTCTCATCTGAGATGGACGGTAGCACAGTGGAATCGTGTTTTGTGGTCCAACTAGTTGACATTTCAAATAGTTTTTGGAAAAAACAGCTGTCGTGTTCTCCGGGCCAAAGAGGAAAACGACCATCCGAGCTGTTATCAGCGTCAGGTCCAAAAGTCAGCGTCTGTCATGATTTGGGGGTGTGTTAGTGCACATGGCAGGGGTAACTTGCACATCTGTGAGGGCTCCATTAATGCAGAAAGATATGTACACATTTTGGAGGAACATATGCTGCCATCCAGAGCAGGACAACGCCAAACCACATTCTGCCTGGATTACAAGCGCATGGTTGCGTAAGCAGAGAGTGCGGGTGCTAACATGGCCTGCCTGCATCCTGACCTGTCTCCAATTGAGATCGTGTGGCGCATTATGAAGCGCAAAGTAAGGCAACGAAGGCCCCGTACAGCTGCACAGCTGAAGAAATGCATAATGGATGAATGGTGGAAAATTGTGCTTGCTGAACTTAACCAACTGGTGTCTTCACTGTCCAAACGCTTAATAAGTGTTATTAAAAGAAAAGCTGATGTTACACAGTGGTAAACAGTCAACTGTCCCAACTTTTTTGGAGTCTGTTGCAGTCATCAGATTTGAAATGAGTGTATATTTTCAAAAATAAACTAATTTCACAAAGTAAAACATCAAATAATGTGTTTTCAATATAGTACAGGGTGAATTCAATTTTCAAATGAGTCTTTTTTTTTTTTTTTTTTTTTTTTGCATTTTCCATACTGTCCCAATTTTTTTGGAATTGGGGCTGTATTCTTTTACTTACAATGTGAAATTTTTGTTTGCAATTGTAAATTCAGGCTGAAAGCCCATCCATACATCCATTTTCCATACACTGTATTGCATATACATAGCACACAGTATATAATATACACTTGTATATTATGGATGGTTTTGTTTCAGTTCTCTCCCTTTTCTATTGAATTATATACAGTAATGTAAAAATTGCAGGGTTACACTTTTCCCCCTAAACTACTAACTTAAACTACTGCACATGATTTAAGTTGTTATTATAGCATCCTGCTATGACTCAGTCATTGTATTTATAAAATGAAAACGTGTTCTATTCTATAATATTTCTATTAATATTTAGCGTCAACATAGTAAAAGAAACCATTATGTAATGCTGCCTGATCCAGACATGTGTAATCCATGCAAATCCCAATTCAACATTAACAATTCTTATTCTAATTAAAATTCTTGTTCTATTAAAAGCGTGGGGGACACGTCCCCCTCGTCCCCCGCGGATTTTACGCCCATGCACACTACAGACAATTTGGAAATGCCAATCAGCCTACAACGCATGTCTTTGGACTGGGGGAGGAAACCCCCGAAGCATGGGGAGAAAATGCAAATTCTGTGCACACAGGGTGGAGGCGGGATTCGAACCCCCAACCCCCCAGGCTGAAAATCATACAGTGTAAGTCTGATTTAACCGTTTTGCTTTTTTGCTTTGATTTATTTTCCAAAAAACTAAATCAACTAAATCAATGTATGATTACATTTGTTTTGACATAATATTTATTTTTTAAAGTCAAGTTTTAAAGTCAAAGGTTTACATCACTCCATAATACAGTACACAGAAGACATACACTGAGTTTATTAGAGCCAGTTTATCAGGTACAATTGTTGATATACACTCACTGAACACTTTATTAGGAACACTGTACACTTACTCATTCATGCAATTATCTAATCAGACAATCATGTGGCATAAGTGCAATGCATAAAATCATGCAGATACGGGCCAGCAGCTTCGGATAATGTTCACATCAACCATCAAAATGGGATAAAAATGTGACCTCAGTGATTTTAACCGTGGCATGATTGTTGGTGACAGACGGGCTGGTTTGAGTATTTCTATACTTGATAATCTCCTGGGATTTTCACACACAACAGTCTCTAGAGAATGGTGCAGTAAGGAAAAAAAAAAACATCCAGTGAGCAGCAGTTCTGCTGATGGAAATGCTGTATTGATGAGAGAGGTCAATGGAGAACGGCGAGACTGGTTGGAGCTGACAGACTCAGATAACCACGCTTTACAATTGTGGTGAGCAGAAAAGCATCTCAGAATGTACAACACGTCAAACCTTGAGGCGGATGGGCTACAGCAGCAGAAGACCACATCAGTTTCCACTCCTCTCAGCCAAGAACAAGAATCTGAGGCTGCAGTGGGCATAGACTCACCAAAACTGGACAGATGAAGACTCAAAAAACGTAGCCTGGTCTGATAAATCTGACGAATGTCAAAATTTGGCACCAATAGCATGAATCCATGGTACAAACATGCCTTATGCCAACAGCCCAGGCCGGTGGAGGTGGTGTAATGGGTTGGGAATGTTTTCTTTGCACACTTTGGGCCCGTTAATACCAATCAATCGACGCCACAGCGTATTTGTGCATCCCTTCATGGCTACAATTTTGTAATGGCCCCTAATAAAGTGCTCAGAGAGTGTATAGTTACACATGAATGTACCCAATCTGTTGCAATAGAACATTTTTCAGCCCACTCTAGCCTACCCATCAATAGAGACCATCACAGGATGGCTGCTGATCAGATATTATTTAGGTGATGGATCATTCTCAGCACAGCACTGACTACTGCTTTTGGCTTAAATTTGACAGGGCTTTTAGTCTCACACGCTATGTATGAGATTTTGTTCTATCTGTCATTAACACAGCTTTATACACGAGTGATCTAAAGGAGGCTTAGACTGACTGACGTGTCAAACTCATTTTAGGTAACGGGCCACGTTAGACATAGTCCAATGTCAAGATGGCTGGACCCAAACAATCAGTTTAGTTAACCAATAACACATCAATTCCTTTTCGGTGTTAATTTATTAACCTTTATCTAAAGGGTATATTCAAAATGCATAAACAGATTGAAAATATACCTCACCTGCAAAAACACAGTGGCTTTCATAAATGTTCACTCCTTTTTAACTTTTCTACATTTTGTACTTTTACAACCTGGAACTAAAATGGACTTAACTGGAAAGAGACGGTTGCAGCGTAAATGTTTTAGCTGAGTTTATGACCCTGAGTTTATTGCTCTGAGTGTTTTGCCCGATAATGGAACAGAGACTAGCTCTTTTTTTTTTTTTTTTTTTTTTAAATCTTTCAGTTCAAATACAGTCCACAAAGCGATTTTAGTTCAAGTTTCTGAATTAATTTGGTGTTCTGCAATAGAACCTTTTTTTTATTGTATTTTATTTTTATCCTTGCTGTAAAATTGGTTCCTGGAGGTTTTATAATGGTTTTAATGATTGGTCTTTTTTATTTTTTTATTTTAAATGTTTATTAATTAATTAATTTCCATAAAGCTTATCAAAATATAAATGGTCCTCGCGTCATTTTAACATCTCACTCACCCTAGTTGCATTTTCCGTGGTTTAGTGATTTCATGGACGTCTGTGATATTCATGTGTGATGATCCTGCACTTCAGTCTGCCTGCAAAGGAAAAAGAAAGCACTTGTGTTTATCATTCGTGATGATCTAGATAGAATTTAGGATTCAGCACTATATTGGATCTGTACATGTACAAACAAGTGTCCTCTTGGAAACTATTAAATCCATCAGATCCTGGTGAAAATGCGTAATAGGAATAGGCAACTTTCCTTTATAATGTTTTTCCCTATTATATCCCTATTATTATCCCAGCAAAATACACCAGATTAAATGGATTTGTGTAATTTATACTATCCTGCCATCTGGTGGATCAATGAGTTACTGCAGCATAAAAACCCAGATTAAACAAATACCTCTAATTAATTACAGGTACTCATCTCATCATAGCATACTTTTATTGATCTTTAGATAGAAAAAAAAAAAAACAACTAACAATAAAGCCATTATTTATATCCACACTGAATATTTTCACACCTTTACACTGTCATCTTTACATATAACACCAATAATAGTTGCACAACCAGTCAAGACTACCAGACAAACATGTTCAGTTTAATATTGTGATTTCTCTGAACGGCTCTATATGGAGTCTCACTTTAAACATGTAGACTCTATAATGTGAAATGCATTTGTGCAAAGCCATTATATCGTATTTTCTTCACTGAAATCATGAAATGATGAACAGAAAAAACCATCATACGCAGTGTATCTGAGGGAAGACGTCCCTCTTCTGCCTCCTACACTGCGAATAATTCGATTCTTCAAGTCTGGAGCTCAATAGAAGAGGATTGTTCCTCCTTCAGATATTCTCCTGATTCTGACATTCAGTAGAACTGAGCCTACTCACACGCCTGAAACCACATTATACACCATGGTGACCTATTCACTTCAGTTCCTATTCGGTTATGAAGCTTAAATAAATGTTGTTTTTGAATTACGGTGCAGTTGCATATTCATGCAGTTTTAGTGAACTAAAGAAATAAGAAAATAAGCCATATAAATTGACACATTGCTGAGGAAAAACAAAAACAAAAAAAAACACAAGGGGGTCGGGTGTAGTGTTTGGAGAAGATTTTTATATGTGCATTTGTGTTACACAATATTACACACTGACAAATTTCAGTTATCTGTTGATCTTATCTATCTATCTATCTATCTATCTATCTATCTATCTATCTATCTATCTATCTATCTATCTATCTATCTATCTATTTATTTATTTAATAGTGCCATTTTACATTTTACAAGTGTAAGGGTTTTCATGACTGAAGTCATGATCGGTTATGGTTCTAATTCACAAATCTTTCAGAAATCATTCATACACATTAGTAATTTATTTTCATGTTAATCTTTCACACGTGATATTTCCATACTCATTTATTTTCACGTCCTTTTTCACACGTAAGGCATGTTTCATTTTTCATATATGGTTTTCTCACATACACATTTTTTTCCCGTGTCCGCCCACATATTACACACATAATGTCACAACTTCTATGAATTACGCTCTAGACCTACAGTCCCCTCCGAAAGTATTGGAACAGCAAGGCCAATTCTATTGTTTCCGCTACACGTTGAAGACATTTGGGTTTGAGATCAAAATATGAATATGAGACGACAGATCAGAATTTCAACTTTCGTTTCCTCATATGCACATCTAAATGTGTTAAATAATTTAGAACATGGCAGCTTTTTTGTTTAAACCCACCCATTTTTTCAAGTGATCAGAAATATTGGAACATGTAACTGATAACATGTAGCTAACATGCAAGAACCTTTTTTTTCCCCTCTGACTACACCTGCAAATTAATTTACTGAAATGATATCTGGGGGGGTCGAGACAAAAACAGACGTATGTTGAAAACGCTCTGTAGGGTTTCGCTTCTATCCTCTTTGAAACAATATGTCATGATCTAAGTCTCTACAAAACAAATTCGAAGTGACTCTGTGAAGCATTGTCATAGTAAGACTTTCAGTTTCTCTTGCGAAACGTATATGAATAGCTTGGCGGTCTGGTTAGTGGTAACTGACTGCAATCTATTCATCTATGAGCACCGGAGTCAAATGAGAGAAATCAATCTCAGGCCACATCTACTCAGCTGCCG
This sequence comes from Cranoglanis bouderius, assembly GCA_023630585.1. Taxonomy (NCBI): domain Eukaryota; kingdom Metazoa; phylum Chordata; class Actinopteri; order Siluriformes; family Cranoglanididae; genus Cranoglanis; species Cranoglanis bouderius. Next base: position 6,907,672 of record CM042564.1, read on the forward strand.
CTACCAACTTACCTCTGGCTGATTCACCTTCAGAGGACCCACCAATAATTCTTCCTCCTTCTGCTGACATGCCATTGAGCAGCCAAAGAAAAACAGAGCAGAGCCATCCCTATCTGAGTTGCAGGATAATATCATCACTGCCCTCAGTCGAGCAGATGATAATCACCAACTTCAACTGAGGACCTCAAAATATCCTTAAATTATCTTCATGCTGAGATTCAGGATCTAAAAGATGAAAAAGCTACATTTGGTGTGACAGTTGCACGGCAGCAAAAGCCTCTTGTCAACTTGTCAAGGAATGAATCGCAGATACTGAGCTTTTTAGAAGAAAAACAGGCGTATGGCCTTTCTGAGCAGCCAAATGAAGATGTGAAGACAGTATCTAGTCATGGCTACAAACAAAAAGCAGCAAGGTAACAGTTAGAAAGGGTGATTTCAAAAGAGCATGGAAAACCTTTCATGAATTCTTGAAAGAGTCCATAATTAAGTGGATTTGGAACCAAGTATTACATTTATGGCATTTGGTAGACATCCTTATCCAGAGCGACTTACAGTTATTTCATGTATACATCTGAGCAATTGAGGGCCTTGCTCAAGGGCCCAACAGTGGCAGCTTGGCAGTGCTGGGATTTGAACTCACGACCTTCCGATCAGTAGCCCAACGTCTTAACCACTGAGCTACCACCGCCCACCGTATTAAAAATGACAATTTAATTTGTGATTATGTTAGTTATGTCCAATTACTTTTGGTCCCTTAAATGGTCCCTTTGAAAAAAAAAAAACAGTTTGGACACCCCTGCCTCAAAGAAGATGTGTTAGAGCAGGAAAAAAACGTAAAAAACACAAGCCTGGATAAACACTTTCATCTGAAACTCCTCTACCTTCTCAACACACACTTGTAACCTCCAGTACTGAGTGTAACATCACTAACTTAAACTCCACTGCTTCCCTCTTGTGTCTCAATCTAGTAAGTTTGCTTCGCTCTCCTCTGGCACAGTGTTTGAGTTGTTGGAGAACGAGTCAACTCTTTGAAGCAACTCTTTTGAGTGAACACTGGGAGTCGACTCACCGTTCTAAAGCTCTTTTTTCTTTTTTTTTTTTTACATTTTCAATTTGTTTGTCATCTTTTTGGTTAAATGATCATGACTATGTCCTTTTCCCTCCATTTAAATCCGGTGGTTTTGTCACAGGATCACTGTCACTTATGTAAACATGAACAGGTATCGCGTTTTAATAAAGAACAAATAGTCTTAAGCATCAAAAACTTCCCCATATGCCACCGGGTTTGTCTGAATTCACACACTTCAAAACAAACAAATAGATTGCAAATGCAAATGCTCTGTTTTTTGTTTTTTTTCTTTTCTCTTTCACCTGGGGTGGTGATAAAAACGTGAAACCTGCATCAAAGCCCTGATTTGCATTCAGTATAAAAACAACTCAAAGAATATCAAGAGCAAAGTGTCCATTGGTTATTTCCTTCGAAAACGTCTGTGTTTTTGAAGGACCCTTTGAACTAAATGCTTTTAATCACAGGACACAATGGCTTCGGTGGGCATTTCCAGCTTTCAAGTGCCCTATGTAGGGTTCATCACCTCTGAAAGAAAACAGAAAATAGGAAAAGAACAAAACAGTGCTAATCACACAGTTTCACAGAGCACATGCAAAATTTAATATTATTTTGTTAACAAGAAGGTAATGATTTCCCTGAACAATTAAAGCAATAGATATGCAAACAACAACAACAACTGGTTGGTTTTAAGATGAAAATAAAAATGATTGAGATTCTTCTTTAAGAAGAAACCCTATCATTGCTGTGATGTGACTTAGTAAGATGTCTATCACAATGTTTTCCCCTTACTATTATTATTATTATTATTATTATTATTATAACTATGTATCTGCTGGTTTGGAAAGTAGTGGGCTATCTACCAAAAATATTATAAGTTAATCACTTTAATTAGGCACTTTTAAAAAAAATACAACCTACAGTTATTCTACAATTGATTTCGACCTATAAATCATTTATCCACAAGCTTCACTTGTTTGCCCTCCGAGTACATCTGCCATTAGTTGAAAGTTTAGCACATCTATATGGAAATAAAAGGAAATAAAAGCTGAAATCCTAAACTCTAGTCTCATATCCATTATTTTTTAATCTCAAACCCAAATGTCTCCAGTCGTCAGCAAAAACAAATCAATTGGCCTAGCTTTTCCAATAGTTTGAGGGTACTGTATATACTGTTTATGTATATAATGTAAATAGATCTTGTAACAGCTACAGACTATCCTGAACTGAAATATTTACATTTACAGCATTTGGCAGACGCCCTTATCCAGAGTGACTTACATTTATTTCATTTATACATCTGAGCAGTTGAGGGTTAAGGGCCTCGCTCAAGGGCCCAACAGTGGCGGCTTGGCGGTGCTGAGATTTGAATATGTTTGTCTTTTAAATGTATCTCAACCACAAATAAAGTATAGCATTTTTTTTTAGCATGTCTGGGTATTCCTTCAAGATGCACTAAGCGAGATTAGTCAGGATTAGGTCTCTAGCAGTTAAGTAGGTGGAGTTCAACAAGATTTTAATGATTTTTTTACTGGCTGATGGTGTTAGTATTTTAGTCTGACCTATACTTTTGCCCAGTAGGCCATTCAACTTCTTGATAACCAAGTTATAACTGTATAAGCATGCAAAATTTCCCGTTAGGGGTCGCCAAAGCAGATCATCTATCTCCATTATTAATGTTCGGTTTATGATTCACAGATTTAATATGGCACAGGTTTTACATGTTTAATCATTTTTACTTATTAATTCATGGGACACTAATTACAAGTAAATTATAATAAAACACCCTTCTTGCTGTCAGGAAAACGTCGTGCAAGCAATCAATTGTAAATACAGTTTAATTCCAAGCTCAGTGCCACGGTGTCTGACTCTGACATGTAGCCCTTTTGATTAAATGATAAAAGTTGGGACACAACTAGCTCAGTGGAAAAAAGATTTCCTCCCGGTTGCACATTCACACAAATAACATACAGCTCTAAAGCAAATGATTGTATTTCTTTGGATTAGTTCTTACCGAGTATCGGCTTGTATTTACGGATTAAGGAAGCTGACCTGCTCAAACCCTTTGCTTCTATTTGTGTGTGTGTGTGTGTGTGTGTGTGTGTGTGTGTGTGTGTGTGTGTGTGTTTTATTCTTTATACGGTTTACTTCATATTTTAATCTTTTAAGCTTCTGGGACACAGGTGCTGAAAACTACTGCAGATATTTACCCTTTCTAAGGCACGTGCAGTTACTGTTAATTATATCCTGACAGTCAAAGCAGGTTCTTAATCGATGTGCTGCTACGAACCAACGTGAAGACTCGATTAAACACAAATCAAAACACAAATCAATCAGAGAGAGAGAGAGAGAGAGAGAGAGAGAGAGAGCAGCAGATCAGCATTTGGAATCAATCAGAAAGATAAATATTCATTGTTCTCCATGCCAGAGCGGTATATTTAGGATTAGATTATATAGACAGATTTTTATCAATAGAGATTTACATTAATAGATAGTATATCATATTTATAGAAATAACTGTTGTTTTTTTCTTTTATACTTTTATCTAAACTCTATTAATCATCTCTATTCCGTTTTGCTGTGTTTTTCATTCTCTGATAGACGTTCAGCAGAATTACTCATTTATTTATCTATGGAAAATTTCTGTCCTAAAACGTAATGTTATGTCGTTCACGTCTAGACGTTTCCTTAGACGACATAATGAATCACACTGAAACATCTCAAAGTGAATCGCTTTCTCAGTGTTAAGTGATTTTTCTCAGCCTTCTAACGAGGAACATTCACACACTGGCTCAAAGTTCTGAAATTGGGGTTATTACCTTCAGTAGATTTGATTTGAAATAACATTTCACCCATGAAAATAGATAATGCAATAGATAATAATAGATAACTGATTACTTGACAATAATATTTTTGATAAAATGTAGGTCTGATCTGTTGAAAATTTGATTTTTGGTAATATATAGATCTTGCTAAATATTTAAACATTTAATGTTGTGGCATTTACATAGGTTTTAAATAAATCAGTAATACAAAAAAAAATATTTTAAAATGTTACGATTTCTTTCTGATATAAATAAAGGGGGGAAATGTTACTTTAAAATGTTAAGCTTCTGAAGGTTGTTAAAGTTTTAGTTCTACTAAAGACCAACTGTTGAGCCCTTTTTAACCACAAGGACCCCCCCAATCCCCAAACCCCAACCCCCACCGTATTGTAATTTATAATACTAACCTCTAGATGGCGCTTTAAGTCCACACATCTTAACAAACATTACAAGACAACACCACCTGGACAGATTTCTTATATTAAACTACTCAGACAACAAACTGAACAGAAATGTTGAAACGTGTGTAAAGATGTGATTTGAAGTTTATTATTTTTTTTAAATCATTCTTATTTTATATTGTTTTCCTGATTTAATATATTATCTACTAATGTGCAGATGAAATCTCTGCCTATTAAAAATGCCAGATGAGTGCAAACGTGGTGAAATGTGATACTCTTCAGCTAGAGCACAGGAAGCCTGGTATGAGCATCTTAAAGTGCACCTTGTGTTTCGGTGATGGCTCTGATGTTACGGCAGAGTGATGGACAGAAAATCGTTGAACGTCAGTGTTTTAGTGGTGAACAGATTACAAGCTCTTTTTTTTTTTCTTCCCCTCAACGTAATGACTGTAATCACCTAATGGCCTAGATGGATGTTTTCCAATCCTGCTCCTGAATGCTTTTCTTTACTTGAATAAACTCTTTTCAAGCTTATGAAGGGTTTGTTCATTATCTGATTACGTGAATCAAAAACAAGCAATAAGATGAAAAGAGAAAGGACTGGGAACTCTAACTCACTAAACTCACCAGCTGAAGGAAGAAAAGCTGTAACACGATTGCACCAAATGTGTTTGTGACAAAAGCTAGAAGATAACTGTTTTACTTTGCATTACGTTGGGAAGCTCTTTCTCTGAGCGCTAATACAGTGCTGTCGGAGCTCCATAGTAAAAACCCCTTCGATGTCAGATTAGGTAAAGGGACCACCTGTAGGGCTCCCATTCACCGTGAAGCTAACCTACGCAATTAATAATGCAGCTTAAACTCAAATGAGACATTTCAACAGCACGCTGGAAAATTCAAACAGTTACAATGTCTTGGGGGGGGGGGAATCGTGGAGCCTGCCCCCCCCCCCCCCCCGAGTGCCAACATTTCAATACCGTCGATCAAAAGCATAAGTGTCTCAGATTAGACATTAGACAACTTAGTGCATCAGTAAATACAGAAAAAAAGGTTCTATGTACATGTCACCTTTATCCGAGACTTTAAAGAAAGATCAAAGTGTCCCTGTGGATGAAAAGAGCCCTTTTCTCTGCATTTAAATCCCATTCACTCGGCCCTCTTTTATTAAATTAAGTGGCGAACACAACAATGATGGAGCTTCTCCAACTTGAGCTGCGCTCCTCTAATTACGACCCTGATAGCCAAGAAAGAGCTCCTCTTTACAAGACGTGCACAAAGAAACACCTCTATAGCAAGTACCTTCAATACAGTCACCATTAAAATTGGAAGAAGAAAAAAAAGGAAAGAAACCTAGACAGTCCTGTCACAAAAATAAAGGAAGATGCTGGAGAGATGTGTGTTTAAAGATTTCTCCAAAATATTTTATTGTCAAAATAAACGCAATATTTGTCTTCTTCAAATGACATCTACACTATGTACAAATTTACAATAATCTTATAAATCTTCTTTTTTATACAAAATTTACACGTTTGTGCATGACTCTATAAATACATTACAATAAAAAAAACAACCCGTAGAAATATTTGAGCACTAAAACTTTTTAAGGCTTATCTGAGAGAGCATCTTTGATATTTTTGATTGTTTAGACATTCTTTAAACTAAAAAAAAGAAAAAAGAAAAAAGAAGAAGAAGTTAAACTGAAAACTTTTGAGTTTAAATGATAAAGGACAGGAGAAAATGTTCAGCACCACTTGGGGGACAATGCAATGCCTAATTCTCTCTAAGCATCACTGATTGCATGTCATGTCCATATGAATAGAAATGGCAGGAAAGTAAACCACGCACGAGGGGGTGATGATGGGTTTGATTGTTTCAACCAGTTTTTCCACTTAACAGAAACCCCTCAGCAGTCCATTTGTATGGAAATGTGTGTGTGCGTGTGTGTGTGTGTGTGTGTGTGTGTGTGTGTGTGTGTGTGTGTGTGTGTGTGGAAAAAAGCAGAAACTGATGTGCCGAGCTCCTCTAGACCCGGGACAAAGGCATCTGCTTGGCGCAGGAGACCGAGCTGGCCGTGCCTGAGCGCCATGTCAGTCCTGCGCTCACGTCGCTGTATGCCGAGCTGCTCGCACCCTTGCCTGCCCAGCGGCAGCGGCAGCAGCGTGCGCACAGCGCCCGCCATGACTCAACAGTCTTCCCTGACCAGACCCACACTCCTGACGTGATGCCCACAGCCAGGCACATGAAGTATTTGAGCATAAACACGGCGTAGTCAGGCCTTTCTGCATCACGCTCACGGTCCAGAGCACAGGCGCAGTTATGTGCTGCCTCCCAGCGCTGCCGGTTGTGCTGTTCATAAAAGTAGCAGGCCACTATGACAGCAGCGGGCACCGTATAGAGCACAGTGAACACCCCGATGCGAATCATGAGTTTCTCAAGCTTGTCTGTTTTCGTGCCGCCCTGCTTGATGACGCTGCGGATGCGAAACAACGACACAAACCCAGCTAGTAGAAACATGGCTCCGATGCACAGGTAGATGAGTAATGGTGCGAGCACGAAGCCCCGTAGGTTGTCCAGGTTCTGGTTGCCCACATAGCAGATGCCTGCAACAGGGTCGCCGTCCACCGAGCTCAGCGCCAGGACAGCTATAGACTTCATGCTCGGGATGAGCCATGCAGCCAAGTGGAAGTACTGCGAGTAGCTCGCGATGGCCTCGTTGCCCCACTTCATACCCGCCGCCAGGAACCATGTGAGGGACAGGATCACCCACCATATGGAGCTCGCCATGCCGAAGAAGTAGATCAGCAGGAAGACGACGGTGCACAGCGCCGGTCCTGTGGTCTCGTAGTGGACGTGTTCGACGTCATGTTCTCGGCTGCAGGCCACTCTCTCGTGGCCTGCGATCAGACGCACGATGTAACCCACTGAGACAAACATGTAGCACGCGGACAGGAAGATGATGGGTCGCTCTGGGTACTTAAATCGCTCCATGTCGATCAGGAATGTCGCCACCGTGGCGAAAGTGCTCACGAAGCACAGCACAGACCACAAGCCGATCCAGAAGGCTGTAAACGCCCGCTCGTCTGGGGTAAAGAACGGGTTATGGCAGGGCATAGCGCAGTTCGGCGTCCTTCCGGTTTTCACGCGGTTGTACAGCGGGTGCCGCTCGCTGCTCACACGCACCATCGGCGCGCGGCACTGACACCCGGCCTCGCACGGCTGCGGTGCCGGTTTGCGCTTGGGGTGGCCTCCGCTAGCGCCGCGGCCGCTTCCGTGCGTCCTTCCCGGGTAACCCGTGGGTTTCGGGAGCACCGGCGCGGCGGTTGTAGTGTCCGTCCGGTTGTAGTCCATGCACAGCGTGTCCGGGTTCCCTTGCACGGGCAGCAGCTCGCAGCGCATGCGGTCGGGCCACGGGAAGCCGTACTGGCGCATGAGAGGCGCGCAGCCGGCCCGGGCGCGCTCGCACACGCTGCGGCACGGCGGCAGCGGCTTCTTGTAGTCCTCCAGACAGATGGGTGTGTACATGCTGCACAGGAAAAAACGAAGGTCCGCCGAGCACTGAATCTCCACAAGCGGCCAGAACTGGTGCACCTCCAGGCCTGCCTCGTCCTGCGTGTCGTGGTTGAACTGGTTAGGCATGTAGGTGTAGTTGTAGCCGATGCCCTTGCACAGCGGCACGGCGATCTCCTGGCAGCTCAGCTCCTTGGCCGTGGCGCCGCTCGATCGCCGCAGGGTTAAGAGCGCCAGGAGCAGGTAGATGCCCGACAGGTAGCGCTCCATCGTCCGTGGTCTGATTGCGCTTCCTGCAGCTTTTAAATGGCAAGTCCGTGTGTGTGTATGTGTGTGTGTATATGCGCGTGTGTGTTTGCGTGTTAAATCCCAGTCCGTTTAGATCTCCAACAGCGGCTCCATTTCCTCCTCACTTATCCGCTGCAATTAAAACGCAACCAGTCACTTGTTTCAAAACAGAAAAATAAACAGTCCCCTTCGCGTGCAATCAAAATGGCTGAGGAAAGCCTGGAGAAACGCGTCTCTCTCTCTCTCTCTCTCTCTCTCTGTGTGTGTTTCCCTCTTTTATTATCCTTTTGCTCTAGCTTTCCGTCGCTTCTCCTTGAAATGTCGCTTTAACGGGTTTCTTCAGCAATCAGATCTTGTTTAGGGAGCACAAACGAGCGACTCCGGGTTGAAGAAGGGAAAAAAAGAAGAAGAGGAAAAAAAGAAAAAGGAATCCGCCGTCTGAGTTACATTCACGCACCGCGTTTCACAAAAGCACCTCTCTCCTTATTCTCCTCATACAAATCCGTGCACCCTAGTGGGACGCTCAGCGTTTTTATGAGGACTGGGGATGGCCACGCCCCGCACAGACCTCCTGACCAATCAGGGAGAGGCAGGGCGGAGCCCTGAGCTCAGTCAGTCAGTCAGTCGAACCTTTGGCTAGGTGTTTCTGTCGCAGACGGTTTTCTCAGAACATTCTCTGCTCAAATGTTAGGAAATTATGCATCATCATCATCATCATCATCATGGACCAGATATTGCATGAAACCAATGCACTCTTTATTACTTGACTTCACTACCTTGTTAAACTGGAACAATGCAGGTTAATTTGCACGTGACAGGGTTTTTTTTTTTTTTTTTTTTTTTTTGGAGGGGGGGTGTCATCCTACTTAGCAAAGCAGGGTGTTTATGTTTTAATTGATGTGCCGATGTTCTGCTGTTGAGTTTAATAGAGACACAGGAGGGGGGTAATTACAGCAGAGGGAGGGAGGGGAGGGGTGGGGTGGGGTTGGTGTTGGATTCAAGAACAAGTAGACAAGTTGATAGGTTTGTTAACAGTGACAGAACAACAACCCCCCCCCCCCCTCCATGCACCCTCTCACATGCACTAATACACTAACACACTAATTATTCCTCTGAATACAATGGGCCTTTTCAAATGAATATTCTTCACTTTGTCCTAGTAATCACTACACAATAGTAGAACATGTTGGTCATTAAATAGGGTGAAGGTTATGTTGTGTTTTTTACCTGGTTGTAAGATAGTTATATATGCTCCAAAAATATGTATTAATTATTATAATGAAGAAGAGAAAAAAAAAAGTGTCAAAGTTTCCTAAAAACATCACTGCACTTATGGGTAAATGGTAGAGCGAGCATCACACTGAATGCTCTCTCACTAACATCGCTATTTATTTATTTATTTATTTATTTATTTATTTATTTATTTATAATCAAATACTGTTATCCTGTATTGTTTTATTTACAAATAAAACACTGTTAACTTTTTCACATACTTCCTGATTTATTTATTTATTTATTTATTTATAATTAAACACTGTTAACTAATTAAGTGCTGTTTTATTTATAAATAAAATACTATTAACTTTTACATTTATTTATTTGTTTGTTTATTTATAATGTATTTATTATTGGGTGGTTTTCTTATGTATATATAATGAGTGTATTTATTTTATTTACAGTACTGTGCAAAAGTTTTTGACACCCTATTATTTTTAGTAGAAACTTTGTTATAGATTTTTTTATTTTATGACTTCTACATTATCAGGTCAGTACAAAAACATTTTAGATTGTGCCTAAAACTTTTGCACAGTACTGTACTTGTTATTTTGCTTTAGTCAGGGCTGGATGATTGTCTTTACCATCACTCCGCCAATGAAAAGTTTTATTTTTTTACAACTTAATCACTATTGCTGCCACAGACCAAACAAAATACAGCACTTAAATAAGGAAAGCTACATCTCTGTGTAACTTATTAACTGCTCGCTCTCACATCCTAATGTGACTCTAAATGAGTGTTTTATTAGAGTCAGGTGCACTTGGAGGGTAAAGCTGTTAAGACTATAGATAAAAACAAAAATGTGACATTCCTAAAGTGTCGAAATAGATTGATAAACACTTTGCCCCTTTTGCAATTAGCTTAAATCTAGGTTGTTCTGATAAAGGAAAGTAATTTATGACGTCTCAATTCATTATACGCATAATAATAAACATTTCTTTGTTCACTTACACTTATACACTTCTTGGGTAGATTTTAAAATTTTCAGTATATAAAAAAAAAGTGCTAAAATACAGTGTTCATAAACTTCTGACTGGCTGTGTATTCAACACAGTAATAACACGAGTTGTGTTACATAATACATACTGTGTTGTCTTAAATCAGGTGTGTACACTCTATTATAAAAGTGCCTCAGAAAAAAAAAAAGTGAAATCTCTATCCTACTAAACACAAAATGGCTAATTTCCCCCAGTGGAGGGAAACCTCCAGGGAGTCATTGAGGAACAGGTGTGTACTCTGAGGTCCCTGGTGAATGCATCTGATGAAAAAAAAAAAAAAAAAAAAAAGGCATCGTTTTCACTGATTATGCGTATTATTGGCTGAGCCCATATTGATTAACAGAGAGATAGAGGCCACTGTGGTCTCCAGCAGTTGGAGCGTAACCTCTTTGCTCGGCGGAGGCCCACAGCAGGCCTGGCTTGGGTTACATAGTGCCCGGGCATTCCTCAGTGCAAATGGAATTAGTGCATCTGTTCGAAAGTTCATTTTCAAATCGGCACTGTGTCATTCTTTATAGAGAAAAGCAGTGATGGTTGAGGCCAAGTGGGGAAAACGGAAAAAAAAAACCCCATCTCCTCAAGTGTCAGTCCAAGTAAAAGCTGAACGCTGTGCATACGCTTGTGTGAGTCTTTTTTTTTTTTCTAGGAGAATGGTTTATGCGGTATATTTAATTTAAAGTACTGATTAGACATTAAAAACAGCGTGGACCCACTATATTACTGTGCTATCATCTAAAGAGGAACAGAATACGCCGCATTGTGTTGGTAAAATGTAAGCAATTAAATTAACCAGTTCTGTAAAAGATAAAGGTTTAATTAGTGAAAAAGACATTTGTCTTGAGTAATTGCCTTCAATCAGAAGCTTTAGATAATGGTATTACACAATGCATGTGTGTGTGTGTTTATCTATTAGCATACTGTGTATGCAGATTGCAGAGGGCAAACAATTAGGTCTGATTATCTATATGCCAATGGACCACATATTAGGAGTGTTTATATTTCATTAGTGCTCATCACAGTCACACAGTCGGCCTGCGAGGTGTGGCTTCGAGCCCAATCACCATGCAGTAAAGCTTTGAATTATGTGCTTGTGAAAAATATGTGAGTCCAGTATGAAGTACGCTTAATTTGTAGAGAATTAGCACAGTTTCAAGGAACTCACAGATGAACAAAACTGAAATTTGCTACTCAATTCATATAAAAAAAAAGTTGCAATGGTTAATCTTAGATAAGAACGTCTTGAGGACTTCAGGATAAGCGGTTTTTTTTTTTTTCTTAGGAACTTCAAGAGAGAGAAATAATCTGGAAGCTGGTGAAGGAACGATTCTTTATAGCTGCTTGCCAACGTTCCACAACATTGAATGCAATTGTAAACTGAATGTCTTTCTTTAATGAATGAAAATTATAATCAATGGCAAATTGCTGTTGTATAAGAGGAATAAACCACTTTAGGATGTGCTGTTATAGGAAAATAATCAACTTCTGGGTGGTAACTATAACTCGGCTTCGTGTCGTGCCATAGCACACCACCCCGTCACTGACTATTGTGTCTTTCTTAAGGAAATGTGTGTCCAGTGTTTACGTTGCAGAGAATTAGCAAAGTTTCACAAGAACCCCAGTGTCACCTACAAAACAACATTGTAAGTTGTTACAATATAAAGTTATGTAAAAAGTTATGAAGGTTTAGGTTAGGATTAGGGACATGGCCAGGATTCGTACCTGTTCCAACTTAATTTGCATGAAATTAAACAGTGAGATTGCATAAGATTAGAGATTGAGAGATTAGAGTTAGAGTGAGATTAGATTTCTCATTTTAAGAATTTTCAAGCATTTATTTCAGATATGTTTCCAAGTAAATTCAATTTATATTTTAATGAAAAAAAAAATAATAATAGAGAGAGAGATGTCAAATTTGCATTCAATAAAAATGCAATTCTGTAATATTGTGCACATTTATTTGTTCTCTGTTTATTTCTTAAAGCACAATAGCAGAGTTTACATGCAGCTTAATATTCTGTTAATAATCAAACTGAGAGCTCATGAAAAAAAACTCCTTCATCTGCAGACTTAAATTGGAACAGAGTGAAATAAGATCAAGTAAGGTACACTGAGGACATGTTGGACATGTTCAACTGAAATCCTGTTTCAAAGTCCATTCGCTCGTCACGAAAAATTTTTTTAGAAAACTATGGGCTTTATTTTAGTCATTTTCTTTTGGCAAGTCGTACAGCTACAGAGAAATGATGAGGCAGGAGTTATTGCTGCCAGTCTGGGCTATGGAGAGCGAGACATAAACGTGGTCTGCCTTGTGAGCAGGTAATGATTCACTCCAAGTTAAAGCTCTGCAGCTCTCAGCTCATATTTATGGCTTACTCCGCAGTTACTGAGTGACAGAGTGACGGGAAAATCGTTCCTCTGGGCTCTTCATCTTAAAACAATTCTCCCAAGGTCACACATAGACTAGTGTAAAAAAAAAAAATTAAACTGTCTGTAATGTCTTTCATTCTGAGAACATTTCTGCAGCTCCTTGCATACACTATTCACGCTGTGCGCATCTCGCAAATCCTGGGAGGTGGCAGACAGCGCATACCTCAGCTCCTAAGTCAATTAACAGGTCTGTGCTAAGAAATGAGTCACCTATTTAGGGAGTTGATTTGCCCTGTTTGCTTTTTGGCTTTGCACAAGCCCATGTCTTCTTCACAGAGAAAGACAGAGATGCAAAAGAAGGGGGTAGGGAAAGAGCCTGCAACCACCCACCCCCCAAACTCATATGGGATTGTTTGCTTAGGGCTTGGCTGCTAATCTCTGTCAGGTGGAGCTGGACCCCCCTCCTCCTGCCGTCCCCTGAGGTGGTGGAGCGCAATCCCTCCGAGTCCCTCACCTCTGCCTCATTACCTTGACAAACAGGACCAGCCCCTGCAATCACTCGCCCACTGAGAGGGGATACGCCGGGACACACAGCTCCCACTAAACAACGGTTCTGTTTAGATACAGCTAGCTGGACACAGAGGCCTGAATTCGGAGTGAAACACAGTGCTTAAATAGGATGTCATTATAGTGTAGAGCAGTGAGGTTCTCAAACTTTTTGTAGGCAGGGACCCCTTTTAATGTAAAATTAACTCCACACAATTTCCATCAGTATCGATTTATTTTATGTAACATTGTTTAAATTGGCCAAATAATATTTTTTGGAGCCATGGAGCATTCTATTCCTGAATTTTCCACCGACAGAAAAAATAACACCTGAGTTCACTTTGGTGCTTGGACCCCTAAATATAATAACTTTGATAACATGGGTTGTGCTATGCTTTATGGACCCCTGGTGGTCCTCAGAGCCCTGAAGTGAAACAAGGAATGGGATGTCAAATTAGCTTTTGTACTAAAATGCCATTATTATTATTATTATTATTATTATTATTATTATTATTATTATTATTATTAAAGCATAATAGCAGTGTTAAATGCTGCTTAGTAATCAGATAATAAACAGACTGAGAGGTAATGAATAAATGCGCCTATATGTGAATTCTCAAATCTGATTGGTCAGAAGGTGCTGATTAATTTTCTATAACAGCAACTCTCAACAATGCTGACTATAATTAAAAACATACAAAAATGTAATCATTGAAACGGTGAATGTTTCTGTGAGTAGGGTTATGCAACATTTAACTGGAAGCAGTCTCCAGTGTCAGTGCTTTGTAACAGGCAGTAAGTTTTCTGCCAAATTTTCTGTAAAGTCTTCACCACTTCAAGCACTTTCCGGTTTCTCTGGAACATGACAAGCTGGATTGTTTTTGTCTTTATTACCTGTCAGGATTAGTGGTTGTTAAACAATCATTTTTAATTTGCATTTCTATTTAACGTACACTATCACTGCAGGTTTCAGCTATAATGTAATAAAATACACTCAGGGTCTACTTTATTAACTCAGCCAATCATGTGGCAGCAGCACAATACATAAAATCACGCAGATACAGGTCAAGAGCTTCAGTTAATGTTCACATCACACATAAGAATGGGGGGAAAGTGTGATCTCAGTGACTTTAACCATGGCATGGTGGTTGGTGCCAGATGGGCTGGTTTGAGTATTTTAGAAACTGCTGATCTCCTGGTATTTTCACATACAACTAGAGTCTCTAGAGTTTACACAGAAAGGTGCACAAAACAAAAAAACATCCGGTGTGCGGAGGGTCTACAGGCTGAAACACCTTGTTGATGAGAGAGATCAGAGGAGAATGATCAGACTGGACTGAACCATCTCAAGGTTCGATGTGTCATGCATGCTGAGATGCTCTTCTGCTCACCACGGGTGTAAAGAGTGATTATTTGAGTTACTATATCCTTTCTGGCAACATGAACCAGTCTGGCCATTTTCCTCTGACCTCTCTTATGAATAAGACATTTCCACCCACAGAACTGTCCACTGACAATGTCCACCGTTAAAAGTGCTATACAAATAAAACTGAAACTGTCGCCCAATCAGTGTTCTGTGTAAACTCTAGAGACTGTTGTGTGTTAAAATCCCAAGAGATCAGCAGTTTCTGAAATACTCAAACCAGCCCGTCTGGTACCAACAACCATGCCACGGTTAAAGTCAAAGAGATCACACTTTTTCTTCATTCTGATGTTTGAAGTGAACGTTAAATGAAGCTCTTGACCTGTCTCTGCATGATTTTATGCATTGCACTGCTGCCACATGATTGGCTGATTAGATAACTGCACGAACGTGCAGGTGTGTAGGTGTTCCTAATAAAGTGGATGGTGAGTGTATGTATACAGTAATTGCAGACAAAGTTCTTATTATGAATGAAAAACACTACCTTTAAAAAAGTGGGGAAAATTAGATTATTTATTTCTTTATTAAAAAATGAACAAGCAGTAAAAACACTGCAAAAAGAAAAACAAAACAAAACATGGTCTCACTTTCTAACAATTTACAACAATGAAAAGTTACAAAGGTTAAGGTTAGAGTTGGGGCAGAATTAGTTTTTGTACTTTCTCTCAGGACAAAATCCAACCACATCTTCCTCACTCATACAAATTCATACATGAGATCAGGTTCTAAAAAAAAAAAACATTTTATGTACCACAATCTGTGTGTTGATAGAAGAGATTTTCTGGATATAGCCGTGTGATCAGATTTCCTAATCACTGCTTTCAGGTCAGTGAACAGGACAGAAACAGAACACTGCACTCAGGTTTTATCAGACTGTACACGATGCCATTCATCTTGTTCGCTTGAGTTCTGACGATCAGTCCTGCTACAGAGAGCGTCTCTAATCTGCTGCATCTACACTCGGTAATCTGAGATGAACGCTGATTGACAGGTGGAGTTTCTGGAGCAGAGATGTCTGTAAATTAGTACAGAATCACTACATTGTGTCGGGTCTTGTCAAACTGATGAGTCAAAACGGTTCTGTTGGGTCTCTGTTTTTATGCAGGCGCAGTTGTGACTTAGGGTGCTTTCACATATGCAGCATTTTCTTCCATTTAAATCAAACCCTGGTGAGAACACAGCAATCATACTGAAGTACAGACCAAAACAACTGGTCCGAGACCCTGTAACAACCTGCAGGAAGTGAACCAAACATGTGTTTATTTGTGTTGCAGGAAACATGTTATTTTTTTTGTAGACGCAAGCTCCTAAACTGAGCCACGAGCAACGATTTATGTTTTAAACTAATAATTTATATAATTATCAAGTCGTTTATTGAGTGCTGACTGTGTTCTTCATGCTCTGAAGTGATTTCTATGTGCACTTGATAAAGCTTTGTTCACCTTTTTTTCTGTCACTGACAACATTTTTAGCCTTGCATCCCTCAGCCAATGGTTTTTGTTTGTTTTTTGTTTAACCCTTTCATGCACAGTGTCCACATTTACAAATAATCAATCTAAGGCTATTTTAGGAAGATATAAGACGTCACCTCCAAGTCACTTTTTTCTAATTCTGGTAGATCTTTACAAAATATCTTTACAAATTGTCCATATAAAATCTCAAATTAAATAAAAATATGTTGTAGCTTTATATATATATATATATATATATATATATATATATATATATATATATATATATATATATATATATATATATATATATATATAAAATAATAAAAAATATTAAAAACCAGAATCACTGAGTTGGAAAAAGGATCACCCCCTTGCTTTAATTTGCCTTAATTTTTTAATTACAGCCTTTAGTCTGTTGGGATATGTCTCTACTAACTTTACACATCTAGACATTGCAATATTTGCCCACTCTTCTTTGCAGAACTGCTCAAGTTCAGTTAAATTTGATGGTGACCGTTTGTGGACTGCAGTCTTCAAGTCATTCCATAGATTTTCAATGGGGTTTAAGTCTGGGCTCTGACTAGACCATGCAAGGACATTCACCTTTTTCTCCTTCAACCACTGTGTGGTCAGTTTTGCTGTGTGCTATATACACGCTGGGTAAGTTTTAGGCACCTTATTATTATTATTATTTTTTTAATAGATTTTTTATTATATGATTTCTACATTATCAAGTCAGTACAAAAACATTTTAGATTCCCAAACATTAGTTTTCCAAGACAAAATTAAATGTTACAGAAAAATGTTTGTACCTCATTAAAGAAAGCAGCATATTACATAAGAGACACTTTTCAGACAAAAAAACACAATGAAGGCTGCTGGGTTTTGCTGCAAAAATAAGAAGTAAGTGTGAAAGTCAGAGTCTCCAGAAGAACTGTGTCTGGTTCTGCAAGATGCTCAATAAAACTTACCAGATCATTTCCTTATAAAACTGCACTAATTGTACCGGAGACTACTATTTTTATTTTTTATTTTTTTGTCACACTAAATATTGACTTTGTTTCATTTACTACTGTTTACTGCTCTTAACTGTATTTCTTTAAGGTAGAAAGAGTTAATTTCATTATTTTTAAGGCATCTTTGCTCTACAGCATTTCTTTGCATGTGCCTAAAACTTTTGCACAGTACTGTATGTGTATATATATATATATATATATATATATATATATATATATATATATATATATATATATAATTTTTTACATCAACATGAAATATTTTAAATCTGCATATTACACATTTTTTTTGTTTATAAACACATTGGAAGGTTTAGTATGTATTTCAGGTAGAATCGCGTGTCCTTTTTTACTCATGCTATTCCTACACATGAACAATCCATTGACTTGTTACTGTGTGATATTTACAAAAAGTCAAAATTCACATGACATGCAATTTGAAACAATTAAAAAAAAAAAACCTAAAGAATCTGGATATGTCTTCAAATAATTTATGCATGAAAGAGTTCATTATTTGCAGTGTGAAGCTAAACCACACAAATTAGCAAACAAACCAAAAGCATCAACTCTGCTCTGCTTCGGACTCTGGACTACACAGTCGGGACTAGTGTGTGTATGTGAAAGCATGCGTACATACATAGGTAAACCTGCTGCAGTTCGGTTGTATCAACAAAAACTGCAGGAAGTGAACCGAACATGCTGTGTGTTTTATGCTGCAGTGTTTTTTTTTTGTTGTTGTTGGTGGCGCACGCTGCTTGAGCTATGAAGTGCAAACTGAGCTAAAGGACAAAGATTTAACGCTGAAGAAATGCAGATGATGATGAAAGCCAGTGTGACTGAAAACAGTTCAGAAGAGTCTTATGGGACAGCTACAAATACGGTAGTGGCAAATATGCTAATGGCCAGAAAGAAAAAAAAATCTCTATTACCTCAAGCTCACCTTGAAGAATTTATTTATTTATTTTTAATTATTTATTTATTATTAATTTTTTAAAATGTGAGCTTGTTTTCTGCACGAGCCCCAGATCACGCTGATCGATGACGCCAGCAGAACACCTTATCACAAAGTCTGTTATAGACCTCGGCCAAGAATCTATTGGGATAATTTCGTACAGCGTGTTGAGTAATGACCTTTAAAGGATCAAAGGTTAAATTCGCGGCAGACAAACGTACGAACGTGATCTTGTGTCAGATTGTGTTATGATTACAGAACTACGGCCCTTGGCTCTTAAGCATTTCATTACTCCGATTTTCCTCTATATCTTCTTTCCTTTCTTCTGTTTCCATGCTTATCTTTGTTAATGAGTTCAAATTGCACCGGATAGTAAAAGGTTAGAACCACAGCCAGAACCACCATGGGCACAGATGACTGAGAGATAATTACTTCGTGTGCAGGCTTGGGGAGTAACAGAACACGTGTAATGGCATTATGTAATCAGGATACAAAAATGGAAACTGTAATCCGTTACATGTATGTCAAAAAAACAACAACAAAGTAATCAGATTTTAAAAAATAAAAAAAAATAAAATGGGATTACTATCAGGATTACAATTTTTTTTCATCTCAAACCAAAGGAATGAATCTTTTGACGTAACACAATATAGACAGCTGCTTGATTATAGCTCTGGTTCTCTCAAATAAATGTGAGTTAATTTGGTAGAAATGAACACAAATTGTTCCCTGAAATGCTTTTGTGATGTAGTGTTACCCTGCATCAGGGACAGTGATCTCTTATTTATTTATTTATTTATTTAAAACAAATCCATTTACATTTTACGTCTTTTGGCGGACGCCCTTATCCAGAGCGACTTACATTTATTTCATCGATACATCTGAGCAGTTGAGGGTTAAGGGCCTCGCTCGAGGGCCCAACAGTGGCAGCGCTGGGATTTGAACTCACGACCTTCCGATCAAGTAGCCCAACGTCTAAACCTAACGTCTGACGTGTTTTTGAGCTCTAAGATAAGCTCTACACGAAAGTATTTTAGATCATGTTGCTATTCTCTTAACTATATTTACGTGTGTGACCTTGAAGTGATCCAAAAGTAATCAGATTGCATTACTTATATAAGTAATTTATATATATATATATTTATATATATATAAGTAATTTGTAACTGTGACGGAATACTGTTTTTAAAGTAACCCTCCCAACCCTGTTCGTGTGTGAAGGAACAGATGATTCTGTCCAGTGGTGAGCAGTGAGAACGGCTGGGGATAGAGATGGAGGGAGGAAAAAAAAAAAAAATCACTGACCTCCACTTCCGAGAGTCCACCTTACCCCCACCTTCCCCACGTCTCTGTGTCTCGGTGTGTATCTGTGAGTCTTGCTGTCAGCGTGAACTGTCGAACAGATGGTGTGCTGCCTCGCTGACCTGTGGAATAATGATAACTCAGTGAGAGAGAGAGAGAGAGAGAGAGAGAACGAGGGAGAGAAATGGTCTAATAATGGTCTTTACAGCTCTGATAGAGATGTAAATGATAGCATTCTCCGTTAAAACCTCGTCACTGAGGCACCAGTAACCGCATTCATCAGTACACTTAGTCTATTCACACTATATACATATGCAGTCACATTACTGTTGACTAGCTTTGCTAGCTGGCTACGCCCGGCTGTCGTAATCATACACTACGGCAACACAGCATCGTACTTAACCTACTGTTAGCTAGCCTGCTAGCAAGGTTGCCTGTTTTAATTACAAGGTACAATAATTAGCCTAATGTTAGCTAGCTCGCAGAGTGAATACAAACGTCGTAACCAACGTCATGATTAACTTACTGTTAGCTAGATAGCTAGAAAACTTGGCTGCTTCACTTTCAAAACAAAATATCTAGCCTAATATTAGACAGACTGCTACGTGAACATAGCCACACAGTATAATACTTAATAATAATTTAATATCAGATTTATAATCACAATAAGATTTATATACAATGACAATAAAGTCTTCTTATTACTTAACTTACCGTTAGCTAACTGTTAGGTAGAAAACATGTCCGATTCAATTATACACTATAATAGTTAACCTAATATTAGCTAACTTGCTAAGTGAAAATAACCAAAGTGTCTTTTAAAAAAAAAAAAAAAAAATTATTAACTAAGCGTTAGCTAGCTTTTTAAGTAATATTATGAATAATATAGCTAGCATGCTAAGTGAACATAAGCATACAATGTCATACATAGTTAGCTTACTGTTAACTTCATGTTAGCTAGCTTACTAGATACTTGGAAGTTTTAATTACACACACACACACACACACACACACCCACACACACATGCACGCACGCACGCACACACACACACACACACACACACACACATGCTATCTTGCTAGATGACTTGACTGTTTAATTATACAATTTAATAGCTCAATTTAACTTAATGTTAACTCTTGGCTGTGTTAATTTCACAGTTAGCCTGATGTTATCTAACCTGCTAAGAGAATATATCATGTTTAACTTACTGTTAGCCAGCTTGCTAGAAGACCCAGTTGATTTAATTACTCAATATCTTTTTTAGCTTACTGTTAGCTAGCCTGCAATTCCCTGTGTAGCATACTGTTAGCTAGCCTGCAATTCCCTGTGTAGCATACTGTTAGCTAGCCTGCAATTCCCTGTGTAGCATACTGTTAGCTAGCCTGCAATTCCCTAACATACTGTTAGCTAGCCTGCAATTCCCTAACATACTGTTAGCTAGCCTGCAATTCCCTGTGTAGCATACTGTTAGCTAGCCTGCAATTCCCTGTGTAGCATACTGTTAGCTAGCCTGCAATTCCCTGTGTAGCATACTGTTAGCTAGCCTACAATTCCCTGTGTAGCATACTGTTAGCTAGCCTACAATTCCCTGTGCAACATACTGTTAGCTAGCCTGCAATTCCCTGTGTAGCATACTGTTAGCTAGCCTGCAATTCCCTAACATACTGTTAGTTAGCCTGCAATTCCCTAACATACTGTTAGCTAGCCTGCAATTCCCTGTGAAGCATACTGTTAGCTAGCCTGCAATTCCCTAACATACTGTTAGCTAGCCTGCAATTCCCTAACATACTGTTAGCTAGCCTGCAATTCCCTGTGTAGCATACTGTTAGCTAGCCTACAATTCCTTGTGTAGCATACTGTTAGCTAGCCTGCAATTCCCTGTGCAACATACTGTTAGCTAGCCTGCAATTCCTTGTGTAGCATACTGTTAGCTAGCCTGCAATTCCCTAACATACTGTTAGCTAGCCTGCAATTCCCTGTGTAGCATACTGTTAGCTAGCCTGCAATTCCCTGTGTAGCATACTGTTAGCTAGCCTACAATTCCCTGTGTAGCATACTGTTAGCTAGCCTGCAATTCCCTGTGTAGCATACTGTTAGCTAGCCTGCAATTCCCTAACATACTGTTAGCTAGCCTGCAATTCCCTAACATACTGTTAGCTAGCCTGCAATTCCCTGTGTAGCATACTGTTAGCTAGCCTACAATTCCCTGTGTAGCATACTGTTAGCTAGCCTACAATTCCCTGTGCAACATACTGTTAGCTAGCCTGCAATTCCCTGTGTAGCATACTGTTAGCTAGCCTGCAATTCCCTAACATACTGTTAGTTAGCCTGCAATTCCCTAACATACTGTTAGCTAGCCTGCAATTCCCTGTGTAGCATACTGTTAGCTAGCCTGCAATTCCCTAACATACTGTTAGCTAGCCTGCAATTCCCTAACATACTGTTAGCTAGCCTACAATTCCTTGTGTAGCATACTGTTAGCTAGCCTGCAATTCCCTGTGCAACATACTGTTAGCTAGCCTGCAATTCCTTGTGTAGCATACTGTTAGCTAGCCTGCAATTCCCTAACATACTGTTAGCTAGCCTGCAATTCCCTGTGTAGCATACTGTTAGCTAGCCTGCAATTCCCTGTGTAGCATACTGTTAGCTAGCCTACAATTCCCTGTGTAGCATACTGTTAGCTAGCCTGCAATTCCCTGTGTAGCATACTGTTAGCTAGCCTGCAATTCCCTAACATACTGTTAGCTAGCCTGCAATTCCCTAACATACTGTTAGCTAGCCTGCAATTCCCTGTGTAGCATACTGTTAGCTAGCCTGCAATTCCCTGTGTAGCATACTGTTAGCTAGCCTACAATTCCCTGTGCAACATACTGTTAGCTAGCCTGCAATTCCCTGTGTAGCATACTGTTAGCTAGCCTGCAATTCCCTAACATACTGTTAGCTAGCCTGCAATTCCCTTTGTAGCATACTGTTAGCTAGCCTGCAATTCCCTAACATACTGTTAGCTAGCCTGCAATTCCCTAACATACTGTTAGCTAGCCTGCAATTCCCTGTGTAGCATACTGTTAGCTAGCCTACAATTCCTTGTGTAGCATACTGTTAGCTAGCCTGCAATTCCCTAACATACTGTTAGCTAGCCTGCAATTCCCTAACATACTGTTAGCTAGCCTGCAATTCCCTGTGTAGCATACTGTTAGCTAGCCTGCAATTCCCTGTGTAGCATACTGTTAGCTAGCCTACAATTCCCTGTGTAGCATACTGTTAGCTAGCCTACAATTCCCTGTGTAGCATACTGTTAGCTAGCCTGCAATTCCCTAACATACTGTTAGCTAGCCTGCAATTCCCTGTGTAGCATACTGTTAGCTAGCCTGCAATTCCCTAACATACTGTTAGCTAGCCTGGATGTGTGACTGGCACAGCGCTGAGCTACAGGAAGCGGGAGAAACGGAGGGAAATCTATCCCGACGGCGCTCGGCTAATTCCTAATGCTCCGCTGTTCCACTTTCTCCTTCTCCTGTGAATTTGGCCATGCTCTCAAATAGACTGGGAGTAAATCCAGGCTCTGGACTGTCAGGACTCATGTAGTGTATGAGCCTTTAGCCACAGGCCGGGGGAGTTATGGCTATGCTACGCTGTTTTTCTTGCCCCAGGCTACAGAATGTAAGCTCGAGCTGAAAGCATTGGCATAACAGGGAAGGTGTTAGAGTGTGGAATGTTTACGGCGGCTGATTGCTCTTGTTGACCTTTGAGACCTGGCAGCAGGGACAAGGTCAGCTTAACATGCCACAACCAACAGCTGTAAAACACAGCTGGGACGTATACCTAATCTTTGGTTATCGCGTTATGTCTGGTGAAGGACATTCAGAATTAGTAAGTGCACAACTAATATATGCAGAGGTGGCAGCATTAATGGTGTAGCTGTAGCTGTAGCTGTGGCTGTAGTATATATGAATGCGGTGATAAGGAGCCTGAAAACTGAAAACTTCCGCTCTTTCATTTAAAACAGAGGTCAGACTAAGCACAAATCTCATCTGCATACGTTTAATTAAAGTGATCCAGACTGGCCCGTCCCAAATAGATCGATTTATTTATTTTATTTTTTATTTTTTTTTAAGTCAGAAATATTTCTGTTTACCCATACCTCTTTCTACAGGATTTCATATGAACGTGTTCCTTAAAGTTTAACCAAAAGTCAAAACACAGGGTACACAAAAAACCCTCTGACTTGTAGTGCATGCCAAAAGAAAATCCTGTTTACTCAGAATCCTAAATCTCAGGGTGCTTGTTGTGGTATCGTTAAATGAACTTCTAAATGTGTCAATCCCTTTAATCCCTTTAGAGATGTGATGACTGTTTTTTTAACGGGAAATATTTGTTATCTTACAAACATGCACACAGAAATACTAAAAAAAAAAAAAAAAAATGCCATAGATTTCAATCAGATTGCGTACAGATATGCTCTTAAAGGGGAGGGGAAAGAAGGTTAAAATTAGCATCCTTAATCATTATTTCATTTGAATTTCTGGTGGAACCCTATGGAGGTGCTACAGGGAACCTTACAACAGTTTTTTTTTCCTCTGAAAAACAAAAAAAAAAAAAAAAAAAAAACGTTAGCTAGCCCTGAACCATCCAAAAATCCCTTGAATAACCTCATGTTCCCATCTCCAAGTTGGAATACGTTTGCGAATAAAGCGTTATCAGTACAAATGGAAGGGGATGAAACCGGGGAAGCCGCTGCGGCTCTTTTTTTTCCCCCCCAACGTAATGAACGAATTGCGCTTCAGAGCACACAGACGAAACGCTGTCACAAACCTCACGTTATCTTGTGATCGGAGGCGGACGCCTGATGTTTGTGAAGGGAATCGTGTGAGACAGCTCTGGGAGGTAATTCTACCGAACCATCTCGATGATGGGCTTTGGCTCGGGCGTTTCAGAATGACTAAAGCAACATTTGAGATGTCGTGCGACGAGAGTGGTCCGCTGGTTATAGCGGTCACGTCGACCCGCCGTGGCCCAGTTCCCACAGGAAAAACTTCCCTGAGCGCCAGTTATCCATCGACATCGAGGAAGTCATCCGCTGAACGTGTTTCCGTCGTAGTTTGTGCGCATGTCTTCTCATCGAATTTAAAGACCGTCCGCCTCAGTTGAGCGCGTAAGTCTTTTTATGCACGTTTTGGAGATTTTATTCGCATCTGGCGTTCCCATCCAGCGTTTTATTCATGCGATATCCCAAAATTCGCATAAAAATATATGGATGGAAACCTAGCAGTTGTTGCACTGCTAAAAAAAATGAAAACTGTATTGTGTGTTTACTCAGATTTCCTTCGCTTTATGTTGTATTTCGTTTGAAGATCTAAAACTTTTTCCTATGGGTGAGGGTTAGGGTTAGGGTTAAGGTTGCACTGGTATGGTTTTAAAAACTCTGCATCCTTAAATGTCCTTCAGTTGGAGGAAGTAGAACCCCTTTAGAAAGCTAGACACCATAAAGAAGGGTATGGCAAAAAAAAAAAAAAAAAAAGAAAGTGTTACATCATGTTATGAGAGCGGTGTTCGGACAACAGCGAGACTAGTGATGAATCGTCCTGTGTGTTTCTTCTACTGTACTGTGTTTTGGGCCATATTCTATTAGGATGTAATGATTTGTATTGATTTCCACTAGACATAAACATGCCACCAATAGAACCCAACACATTACCAGTAGAGACCCACAAGGACCAGTAATAGGACCATTGTATATATTTAATATTCCATTAAAACCAATGCAATTCCCATTATACCCATTAAAACCATTAGAATCTCTGTAAAGGTTTCGATAAAGGTTTTTTTTTTTTTCAGCAGGGATGGTATAATGCCCAGAAAAAAGTCACAGTGCAGATACTTTGAGTCAGAAATGCGTGCGCACCACAGTGACCTTGTTTCCCACACAAAGAAACAAACACAAGATAAAACATGCCTCCTTTTCCCAATAGCCGATATTTTGATGGTTTTTTTGAGATGTAGAAGTGTCTGGAAATTTAGCTGAGACCTGGCAAGCCTGATATTCTTGTTGAAGCTCACACACACACACACACACACACACACACACACACATAAAAGCAGGCTGTGTTCTTCTCTTCACCCCTGTTATAAATTTGACAGATGATAATTGAGTCGATCTCATTTGCTTAACGACGCGAGGTGTGTGTCTGTACAGTGATGGTGCCGAATGTAGGCGGCCGGATGACAGGAGCCTCCCTTGTGGGTGGCTTTGCTTTAATACGGCGTGATGGCGTCAAGCCAAGGGAGGTGATGCAATCAAAAGCTCTGTCTATGTGCGAGCGCTTATCTAGCAGAGATATGCGGAGAGTAATGTGGGTAATTGACACCATTTAGATGGATGTGTGGCGTGCATTCGAGAGGTGTGAAGCAATGTGTGATCTTGTTAGCCACCTATTAACATACTGTTAGGTACTGTTTTCTTAAAAGCATCAGAATCAGTAGGCAAAATATTTAGATAAGGATAAATGGTCATTTCTGGATTTTTTTTTTTTTTTTGGGGGGGCGGCAAATTTGTTAACTGGAGAATAAAAATCACTTTTTTTTTTTTTCCTTTTAAAACAGAAACTTTTCAGCAGTTCTTGAAAATAAAAATCCAGGATGTGTTAAAGATCATAAATAAGCTCATGCTCAGACATTTTTAGCTACAGAACCTGTATACTAAGCTGCGTAGGTAGCTAGCTAATTAGTAATTAATACAATGAGCTAATATAAATAATAAACATATAAGCTCATACTCAGAAACCGCTAGCCACAGAACCTGAGGTTCTAAGATAGGTAGCTAACTATAAAAACAGTAATACATACATTTAGCTAATATTGATAAAAAAAAAACAACAAAAAACGCATTTACTCAGATCGCATACTTAGAGACTTATCAGACTTACTAATCAAAGAAACCTGTGTATTAAGTTAGATAGCTAGCTAGTATTATTAGCTAGTAATTAATAAACCTAGGCTGCGTTCACACCACGTCAGAATTACACTAATTACTCGATGATAACCCGGGCGTTCTACTCAGAGCTGTTCACGTCCTCATACTCGGTACTGAAAGGAATCCGTGTGAGATGATGATGTTGACGAGTGCAAAATTACATTAAACTGTATCGTATGTCTTTCGTTTATTTTCAGGTTAATCCCGCATTATTAAGACATTAATAATAGTCGATTGTACAAATGATTACACCAAAATATTACAAGATAACTACTTAACTACATTTTACTGCTGAAGCCCCCGTCATTTTGAGTGTCTCCGCATGGTCAGGTGGTACAAGTTGTAGTTACGAGTCCTACGAGGACGTGAATGCTATTTACAAGCCGGAATCTCGTAATTATGGTAATTATGGTCATTATGGTAATTATGACATGAGGGGAACGCCACTGTAGTTAGTAATAAGCAAATGAGCTCATACTCAGAGACTTGTAGCCTCAGAACCTGTGTGCTAAGCCAGGTAGCTAGCCAGCGAACTTTGCTAATTAGTAATGAATACTTAGCTAATGTTAGTAATAAACAACTAACCTTATACTTTGAGACAGAACCTGTAGGAACCTGTGAGCTACGTAGGTTGCTTAGCTACAATAAGTTAGCTAATTAGACATAAATAAACTCAGCTAATGTTAGTCATTAATAAATATGATCATACTCAGAGATTTGCAGCCGTATGCTAAGCTAGCTACGTGGGTAATTAGTAATAAATAGTCTTAGCTAAGGTTAGTATTAAGGAAAGGAGCTCATACCTAGAAACTTGTAGCTACAGAACTTGTTTATTAGCGTATTTGGTAAGTAATAAATTAGCTAGCTTTCAGGTGTTCTGGTGTAGGTACTTTGGGGTGTTGCTTGAAGGGGAAGAGTTCTATTTTAATCTCTCAAGAGAGCTACTTTAAGATAACGTCTGTCAGAATGACTGAATATACTTTTCCTTCGACTGTATACTGCCATGATTTATAATCAGACCATCTGGTGTCACTCAGAAGAGGAAGTGGATCTTTTAAGGCTGGTTTCTCTTATGGTTTCTTCCTCATGTCATCTCAGAGAGTTGTTTTGCACCATCACCACTTGCTTGCTCATTAGAGATCGGAATCTACATCCAGATTGCTCTAAAGCTGCTTCGTGACAGCGTGTACTGTTGAAATTGTTACTGCTGAACAAATTAAACTGAGTTTTTGAGCGTTTTTCGTTTTGTACAGTGAGTAGACTGCCTGATGAGGTGCTGATCATGCCAAGCTGAAAGGTGAAATCCGAAAGTGGCGAGTGTACAAATTGCTCTGTTCGAGTTCCCCATGAACAAATGTACACACACTTCGCATGACAGAGCTACACACAAAGCCATCACTCAACCAATAGACACTTGATTGACACAGAACACACTCGATTCACAAGCAGGGCCCCCGGCCTAATGGTCTAAAATGTGTGTGTGTGTGTGTGTGTGTGTGTGTGTGTGCGGGAGAGAAGCTGAAACCCGAGGATGGTCAAATCCAGGTTGGAATGGCTGCTGGCGGTGACCTGCACTAGAGGGGGTCACGGAGAAACAAAGAGCGTTCAGGTAGTGGCTGAGACTGTCTCCCAGCCTGATAAGACGGGGCCAAGAGGCTAATGTAGAAGAGTGCGCATTGTTAGCACAGCAGACAGGGATGAATGGCACGTCAGTTTTTTTTTTTTTTGTTTTCTTTTCTTTTTCTGGACACTGAATACGGAGGGAAGAGGCCAGACTGACGGGAGAGTAAACACTCCAAATCCAACAAACATTCCAGAGATTTCTGTCGAAAACACCACAGAAATAATCATCTTTGTGACAGCTAATTCACAACACCACATAACTCAGCCTCCTTCTGAGCATTTTGTCATTGAAATATCCCACCTATTTTATGCTGTGTATTGGAGTTGGACGGACACAAAGTGTTTTTTGACAGGAGCCCATTATTTCACAGCATTGTGGTCGGGACACAGGAGTACGCACGCCTTTCTGAGCTAGTGGACTCGATAAGGCTGAGATACAGTACGTAACTGCATGAATACGGGGGGATTTCCTCGCTGAGCTGGCGGCGTAATCTTAGACTTGAAGCAGTCTGGCTTACAGAATAGAAAACTTTCCTTTCCTTGCATCCCTCAGAATAAAAGATTTGCCGATTTGTTGGGTTTTTAGTACCTAGATATGACAGTTAATTCTAATATAACGGACTGGAGGGACTTATGAAAGATGCCATTCAAAATAAAGTAGTTTGATAAGCTAAGAGTTAATCATTTTGACAAGGAAAACAACCCTGCTTCTTTTCTTTGCTGCACACACACACACACACACACACACACACACACACACACACACATATAACACGGGTCACGTTCGTGATCGTTATCTGAGCCAACATCAACTCACCATTGCAAATTCATGTGAAGTAA
The DNA here is from genome assembly GCA_023630585.1 of Cranoglanis bouderius. Lineage (NCBI taxonomy): Eukaryota > Metazoa > Chordata > Actinopteri > Siluriformes > Cranoglanididae > Cranoglanis > Cranoglanis bouderius. The sequence goes on from CM042564.1 coordinate 6,936,530, forward strand.
TGAGGATTTTGAGCAGCAGTTGATGGGAAAATGTTGTGGGCTCCAATCCCTCAAGCCTTTTTGTCTTTTTTTTTTTCTGGAATGTTGCGTTTAAACATTTTTGCTTGCTCATGCTAGGATCTAATTATTAAGCTGGTCCAAAATAACAACTTGGAGGAGTGCTGTTTTAGGAAAAAAAATAAATAAAAAATGATGGAGTGGTGGTGTGATGCAGCATGACATGAAGCAGAGTTACTAGCTATGTTTCCTTCCACGTATTTTTCTGACCATTTTGGGCTATTGCATACAAAAAAATGCTGGATGAAGAACAAGCCTTTATTTGTCACATGTACGTTACAGCACAGTGAAATTATTTTTTATTATATATGCAGGATCAGCCATGATACAGCGGCCCTCGATTAAGGGCTTGGTTAAGGGCCTTGCTGAAGGGCCCAACAGTGGCAGCTTGGTGGTGCTGAGGCTTCAACCCTCAACCTTCCAATCAATAGCCTTAACCATTGAGCCACCACTGGAAACAGTGTGGATAGTTTTTTTATTCAATAAGAAGGCATGCGCATAGACTAAGATGGAAACACGTTTGCTGAACAAATTTCTGGATGCGCATCAAACGAGTCATGTGACTTTGCTTCTACAAATCATGTTTTTGGCTCAGAAAAGAAAAATGCGAGATGCGCTGGTTTCCCCGGAAGTAACGATTTTGTTCTCTTGAACACATTGGATGGCTACTGTCACCACCTCAAGGCTGCTTATTTTCCTATAACAGTACACTACATCCCCACCATTTAGTGCTTTGTTCTTTTTATACGACAGCATTTACAGTGTTACGCAATAATTTATTTACATAAAAAATGACATTGTGTTTTTTGTTTTTTTTTTATCCATTTATAGTTACATATTGTTATGGAACATCAGCAAAACCAGTTAATTCCTGTTGTCACTTATATTATGAACAGTTGTTCCCTCACATTCTCCTGAAATTACAGCTACATATGAGCGACAGCGACCGTTGGTGACTAGATGTGGGCGTGTCCAGCGATGCGACAAAATTAAGAAAGCGATTTGGTCCAGTGACTACCAGTGGGAGTGAAGACAGTAGAGCGTACGTGATCCGCCATGCTGCCTGCGAGTCTGAATAATTTCGTGGACCCAGGCAGTCCGGTGCTTGTGCTTTTACCGCAGATAGACGGCCGCAACGGCAAAGAGCTCACGCCGCTTCTCCTTCATCTCGTAGGATATGATGTATATACACACTGGTGAGTTTTATATACAATCACTCTCCCGCCAGAGTGTTTCATTTTAGTGGCAAGAAAACTGGTTTGTTGTCAAAAGTGGAACGCTAGTTGTGCAACCCTCTGACAAACGTTACTATGGCAACCAGTAATAGGAACTCCTACTGGCGACTTCATAGTACAGCGACTGGCGACTTGCAGCAATAAAATCACTGTATGTGTGAACGTAGCTTTAGCATTTATAGCTCGTTGTTATTACGTTTAACACAAAATCTGAGGGTAGTTTTGTATTTGTCAAGCTGGTGGAAGCTGTGAAGTGTTTTTAAGAAGTGCTGCAAGCATAAATATACACTCTCAGATTACCCATGGATCAATTCAGGTAAATCCTGAAAAGCATCAAAACTATTACAGGTTTATTTTGGTTTAATGGTTTGTAATGATAATTTATGTTTTCCATATGTATCCAGAGAACAAGAATGGTTTAACATGACTCACTCATAGACATATCTGATGGTTTTCTAATGGGATCCAAAGATCCTATAATACCCTGGTGGTCTCTGGTGGCTACCGTGTTGTTATAGGCTGCGGTTTAATGGTAATCTGTGATGATTATACATTTCAAATGAACACGCCCATGACATTAATGACTCAAGAATCTTATTATGGAAACATTCAGTATATCCCAGATCTGTATGAGCTGACTGTTGGAAATCATTATGAATGTGGAAACAAAAAAAAATTCCATTAGGAACTAGGTATCATTATGACTAATGTTTGTTTGTGTGTTTGTGTTGTACAGGAAGGATCATTATGTCATGTTTCATTAATGATCTAGAGATGATCACTCTCAGTTCGATGCCTTTACTCTAATTGCATCCTATACGTCAGTAGTCAGGGCTGGCAATGTGGCAATTTGTAAAGTTGTTAATAATTTTTTTATGTGATTATAATGCAGAAAGGTTAATCAATCAGATTGAACCATGTTGGATAGTTTAAAGTTTAAAGTTGGATATCCTTCAAACATTCCTAATAGGGATATATTTTAATGCACATTTAAGTTTGTTTTTGTTTTTTTTTAAAGAAAATATAAGATGTAAATCACCGCTAAACCAATTGAACATAAAGCACAATCCTGATTTCTGTTGCTCCCTAGATGATTTCACCATTCTTAATGCATGTATCTTGTATATCTTTATAAACTTTCTACACAAAATCCAAAGTGGAAAAAAAAAAAAAAAAACTTTTTTGTGTCAGACTGTAGTGATCGTTTTACCTTTTTTTTTAAACCACTTCAATCATCTGTGTTACTGTATAGAGTGTATTTTGTCAAGAATATTGCTATATTTTGTTTTAATTTTGGTCATCAACATTAAATACTACTTTTAATATTTCCAAGCTCAGTGGAAGATCATTTTAAATTCCATGTTTCCTGCTATTCCTACACGTCTGACGCTTTAATATAAGTGATAAGTGAAGTCAAAAATTAACATGACATGCAACATTAATTAAGAAAAAGAAAACCATGATACAAACCATGATACTTTTTTAAACCTTTTATAATTTATGTGTAAAAGAGGTGTGTGGTGGTGTTCAACATATATACGTAGATTATAAAAACTAGAAAGAAAAAAAAAAAAAAAAAAAAGGTTCATGTTTGGCGTTTGCAGCTCTGGTGTTTCATCTCACACCGATTTTCCTCAATACCTTGCTGGTGTCCTCCATTTTTTGGCCTATTCAACTTATTTTTTTTGTTGCTGTTGCCCTATTTCTCACTTCTCTTGCTTGCTCACTCATGGGACTAATTATTAAGCAGCTACAAATGCATGCATTTATTTTTTAACCAAAAGAAAAAGGGAAGGAAACCCCACATAGGCTTTGTTTTTCTCACAACAGCGCTACAGCTCTTTTCTGTGTGAGCTCTTGTTGAGTTCTGGGGCACTTAGGGATCGCAGCAGCCAGAGATTTGCAGGGTGCAGTAATTGTGTCTCATTAGTTCTAACAATAATACAGGCGAGCTATACAGGCCACGCAATTAGCAAGCTGAGCCCTGAATGAAGCAGTTAATCAGTGGACAAAGGCAAAGGCTCAGCACCCGCTCAGGCCCAGTGGAACTCGGAGCATTGTCAGGGACACAAGGAATGCATGCAGAGATGCCTTCATTTAGGACAAATCAAGCTGGAGGTGGGGGTGAGAGGCTACGAGGTGGACGGGGGCTGGGCATCCTGTTGTTTTTCTCTTTCTTTCCCCACTTAACCAAACTTCCTGCTTTTTCATGCGTTCAAGAAACAACAGTACGACAAAAGCCAAAGCCTCCCTCTGGAGACGACATTGTGGCGAGGCAAGAAAAAAAAGTTGTTACAGCACAAGTGTGCAATGTTTACACAAGTACACATTATATACACTATTTTAGTTCAAATGAATAATGTTCACTGCTGCATGCAAATAAACAAGATCTTACAGGAATTACTGTATGAGTTTCTGACATTTTTATTTTTATTTTTTTTTTAGATCTGTTCATTCTGTTGATATTGTTCTTTGGGAAAAAAATGTTATTTCTATTTCCATGCCTCGGAAAATATCAGAGGCGTTAAAAGACCAAAATCTAGAAAACTTTGAAAAGTTGTATATCCTTTGACTGTATTGAAGGTCAAAAATGTGTATCTCAGTATCTCAAAATTACAAAATTGTCATATAGAACCATATAAATCGAAGCACTGGATAATAATATTCAGAATGAAAATAAATTGCATGCAGATAATTCTACCGACGAGAGTCACTAACCCAAGATGAACATTTAGATTTTATACACTCTGTGTGTGTGTGTGTGTGTGTGTGTGTGTGTGTGTGTGTGTGTGTGTGTGTGTGTGTGTGTGTGTGTGTGTGTGTGTGTGTGTGCCGAAGTGTGATTCTCACTCCTCCCATCATCAACCTTCAGTCCCACAGATAGCAGCAATCAAATGTGCCAACTCAGGAATTTTCAAGACCTCATGTCACCTCATTAGGGAAAGGAAAGAGAGAATGAAAAAAGAGAGAAGAACAGCCAGTCCTCTCTTATCTTCACCTCCTTTTCCCTCGAAGGAGCTTTATCTTTCATCCCTGCTAATCGCTGCGATGGCGGCATGAGTATAAATGAATTTCTCCTAGCCATTAAAATTAAGCACTGAATTATTGACATGTAATTAGAGAGAGAGAGAGAGAGAGAGAGAGAGAGAGAGAGAGACGGTGAAATAGATGGTTGTGTGGAGAGAGGGAGAGAATGTGACCGCTGCTGTCATCAGAAAATATGAATAAAATAAAAAATAAAAGAAGACGTAAACTAAACTCAGAAAATCCTATTTAAAACAAAAAAACAAAAAAAACAAAAACCACAGACGTTAAGCCGTTACTGGTATCTCCTCACACAGGTAATGTGTTTTCCTGCTTGTTATTTATTTATTTATTTATTTAATTTTTTTATTTATTTATTTTGTAGCGTGCTCTTTGAATTACAATTTTGTCGGATTATGCAAAGATGGCTACAAACCTTTAGAAAAAAACAATCTATCTAGCACTCTTAAGGATTATTTACTGGCCTGTTTTTAAAGTTCTACATTAAAGTGATTGTTCCAAGAGCCTCTTATTGTGTATGTTCCTAAAACAACAATCTCCGATGCAAAGCTCTGTTTTGTAGGGTTTAATGCAATAACAGTTAAAAGGTAATTAACACTGAGATGGAAATATGTTCTAGAATGTTCTATGTCTGGGGGTTCTATAGAGAACCCTACTGCACATGCTGCAAAAAAAAAAAAAAAATGTTAAGCTCTAGAACCCTAAAGGGGTGTCTGGGGGTTCTATAGAGAACCCTACTGCACATGCTGCAAAAAAAAAAATGTTAAGCTCTAGAACCCTAAAGGGGTGTCTGGGGGTTCTATAGAGAACCCTACTGCACATGCTGCAAAAAAAAAAATGTTAAAAATGGCTTGAAATAGGTTTAATAATCTTATATTTGGTTTATTGCAATCTTATAATAGGAAATACTAGATACATTTGACTATATTCAAGGTATTTCCACTTCCTATGATGTCATTTTTTTTTTACAGTGCAGGGCTTCACTTTCAGAAAAAATAAAGTTTAGAAGAGTGACTAATTAAAAAAAAACCCTTGAGAAATCTTCTTAAAAGAAACTTCTCAAAGCGGTCTCATTCCCGAATTATTGCCTTTTCCTTATTTGCCTTAAGTAAGAGATGATATAAGATGGTATGTGGTGTTTGAGGGAAATAACCAATGACTTTGCCCAGCATTAAGCGGAGTTACTGTTATGACTCCGAAGTTGATCATTTTCCAATAACAGCATGCCCTGAAGTGCTTTGCTCCACTCATACCACAGCAATTTGTCAACGATTACCATTTTTGAAATTAATTAAAGAATGGCATGCTGCACTTTTTATCCATTAATAGTTTTATCCACTAATGGAAGTTCTCCAAAACAAGTTTGTTCTTGTTATCTTGTTATGACTTGCATCATAACAGCTATAAACTGTCATTCTATCATCAGCTTCTCTTTTTTTTTTGACTCTCTTGATATTAATAAGACAAAAAAAAAAAAAAAAAATTCACTTGTCATATTACTGAGAAACCAGAAAGCACAGAGTTCCCTGGCCTGAAGACTTTCCCATGTCAGCAAACTTAAAAGAACGTTTTTGGCTTCCTTCCAAGAACATTACGTTAAATGAAATAAAACGTTTCCTCACAGAAAACTTCACAATATCCACAATTCTACATTTTTCTTAGGTAAATGTTAGGCATGTTAATTTTTTTATGTTATTGTATTGAGCTTAGATTATGTTACATGTCCTCCATACACATACAAATTACAGCCAGTACTACTATCAGAGCTGCTGTTTCTAGAAAATTCATCGACACCTTCCGACCAGTCAGGTTTGAGAATTCGACAACATTGTGGTATAAAGCGGTATTATTGTTCGCGACAGGGTTGAGGTAATCCACAGCTACTTCACAAAGTCACAGCTGAATTGTAACTCCACAGGCGGAAATCGAGGTGGCATTGATTTCATTACAGCTGTCAGCTTGCAGCGAATGTTTGTTCTCATAGATGAATTTGTGTTACAGTACAGATTAGCCAGCGCATTAATTCTCTCCACCTCCTTTTCCGCCTGTACAGCTTCTCCTGTTCTAATAATCTGAGTTTGACAACTTGCTTACATTAAGCCTAAATAAACCAGTTTTAAGCTCGGCTCGGCTGGCAATCCTGTTTTATTTATTGCCTTATTTGAGATCGTTGGCATCTCGCCTGCCTGCCTGCCTGCCTGCCTGCCTTGGAGGACTGTAGCTTCCAAAACAGAGAGAAGCTTTAGTAGCCTGTGTTCCTTAATCAATACATTATGAGTGTGTGAAGATGTGAAATGGCTTGTAGATGTATTGCGGTTATAAATTCATTTAGGTTGGCAATATTCTATATTTAAAATATGTCCTTTAAGAAATGTCCTTGGAAAGGACATGTTCCTATGTAAAATCACAAATTAACCCAATCTCATTACGGTATATTCATTCATTCATTCATTCATTCATTCATTCATTTATCCTATATCGTGGTCAGGGTTGTGGGGAATCTGGAGCATGGATCATGGATGGGAAGCCAATCTATTGCCATGCACCATGCACACACACATTCATTCACACCTAGAGGCAATTTTGAGTTGGTCTACCTACCGGCATGGCTTTGGGAGCTTGGAGGAAATCAGAGAAGCTACCCAAGCTCACTATCGAACCAGGGACCCTGGAGCAATGAGGCAGAAACCTCCCACATCACCCAGATATACGTATATTAAATACTGCATATAGCGAATATAGCTTATAACTTATTTATAGCCTAACGAATTTCTGTGCACTAAGTGCAGTATTAAGTGCAGTATTAACCACTAAGCCACTAACATGTGGTTAGCACATCTGTCTCACACCTCCACGGCTGGGGGTTTGAATCCCGCCCTGTGATGGGTTAGCAGTCCGTCCAGGGTGTCCCCTGGGATAGGCTCCAGGCTCCCCATGACCCTGTGTAAATGTACCTAGATCAGCTCAGAAGTATGGCTTGTAGAGTTACTAGTTCTGAAAACACAGACTACAAAAAACTATGACTAATATTACTTATAATATTCATAAGGCCACATGACACCTGCATAAGCCCTTTATGGCAACTGATACAGTATAAAACTACACACACCTGAGTCATGTGACTTTAAGTCATAGGGTTGTGTTATGACACTTCGCGGGGTGACATACTGTAGATTAAAACATCATGACAGCATTATGATTGTGTACTTCAGTCAAATCAAAATGAACAAAAGCAGCACTATGATAGCTGATGCTTATTAGAATAAACCTTTATAAATGTTTATATAATGTAGATTTATGTCAGTTGTCATTACAGGGTTATATAGGGGTCAGAAGTCCAAATTTTGGATCAGTTCAAAAAAAGCGAGTGCTAACACTACAGAGCCACTGATAGAAAAAGATTCCTCCTCCCGTGAAGCTCCACCTCATTCCCTTTTGTAAAGCAACATCTGTTGCCTTTTTTACTCTCCTGGCAGAATCACAGGTGAAGGTGCACCCAGCGTCTCGCAGCATTGTTCTCGGCCATGCACGAGGACTGAAAGAGCGCTGTATCATATCTCCGCCGGCTGACGGATCTGCCCGGGTTCTCCGGTTTCAGAAAGGGGCCGTAGAGCTGTTTCCCATCGCCTGCGCTCCCTGCCTCATTGAACAGACATATCACTGGCCTTTTGTGGCCGTCTCTGCACTTCCGGACGCCTCCCGAACACAATACACTCGCAAGACTAGAGCTGTGTAGCCTCGGTGTTTCTGAACCAGACAGGCCCCTGGGCTTTTCCTCTACTCAGAGATCTGGGAAGTTGTTAATGTGGTCCACATTTATAAAGCATGTCAAAATAATAGCGGTGCAAGTTTAGGATCAGGTTTCCCAGACCATATGATTCTATTTATGCAGATATAAAAGCTGAAAAGTCAGCCCTAGATAAGCATTCATGTTCAAATATCACTGAAGATCATCGACTGAAACAGCGGAAGGAACTCCGTATGATTTCCAAACTTCCTCATTAGTCTTCATCGGAGTGGTCCAAAAAAAAAAAAAAAAAGTTGATTATTTGTGTTCACGTCATTTCAGAGAAAATTTAGTGGTAATGTTGACTAGATTTTTGTTTTTTTTTGCAACGTCTAGCAGCAAGAGATGATAAAAATAGTGAGGTCTCGTGTGATATCTATTTAGTTATTTGCAGTTCTTCCATTGTTTCCTGTTTGCAAATTCACAGGGATAAAGTTTAGCTAAATGAAATCTGCGTGAAGTGAATTTAACCGCCACCACATCTAACAATATTAGGTTAGGAGCTCTTTCCTTTTCTTTTTATTTTGGTTCCTAGAATGTTCAATATGTCAGATTTGCTGGTTGTTCTCAGAACATTTTATACAGTCCCCTCTGAAAGTATTGGAACAACAAGGGCAATTCTTTTGTTTTTGCTATACACTGAATACATTTGGGTTTACATTTACATTTATGGCATTTGGCAGATGCCCTTATCCAGAGCGACTTACAGGAGTGCTTTGAAGTCTCTATCGATAAATACATCCTGATACCTGATACCTAAACACCTAAATCGATAAATACATCCTGATACCGGTTCACTAGGTCACGGACTAAGAGTACCATCAGTCTAAAAACTCTGTTGGGGAGGTAATACAGTAAGAGGTGATGATATGCGACCAAATATTAAGAGTTATTTACGTTCATTTACTTTAAGGCTATCTGTTCCATTGCTTTTGCTCGCCTAAAAGTTGGGTGGTCTGATGCAAAAGGTGGCATGTTCTAAGTTGTTTAACACATCTAGATGTGAATATTAGGAAATGAAAGCTGAAATTCTGATCTGTCGTCTCATATTCATCTTTTGATCTCAAACCCAAATGTCTTCAACATGTAACAAAAACAATAGAATTGGCCTTGCTGCTCCAATACTTTCGGAGGGGACTGTAAATGTTTATATATGTTTCTATAACATTTTTATATTGTAGTTTCATGGTGATATTTGCTGTCTAATTAAAAATGTTGAAAGAACATTCTAATAACGTTGTGAAGCAAACTGTTGTAAAGAGCATTGCAAGAACATTTAATAAATAACATTTATTAGCACAGTTATAGAAGGGATTTATTTATTTATAATCGCACTATCCGGTGTTACCCAGATGAGGATGGGTTCCCTTTTGAGTCTGGTTCCTCTCAAGGTTTCTTCCTCATGTCGTCTCATGGAGTTTTTCCTTGCCACCGTCACCTCAGGCTTGCTCATTAGGGATAAATTCATACATTTAAAATCTATATCCTGAGTTTATATATTTCTGTAAAGCTGCTTTGGGACGATGTCCATTGTTAAAAGCGCTATACAAATAAAACTGAATTGAACTGAAGAACATTATTTCTGGATTATACCACGGTGCTATTGAAATCTTAAATCTGATTAGTCAAAAGGTGTTGATTAATTTTCTATTTCTTCAGCTCTGACAGTAGTTTATATTTATAGTTATAGTTTATAGTTATAATGTATAGCTTATATTAATGTGCTCGTTCTAATACATTACAGTTTCTATAGTAACGACTATAGGGGACAGGGACTTGTATGGAGGATGCACCACATAACCAGATTAAAAAAACAAAAAAACAACATAATTGTTGATAAAGTGATGTTTTCTGTAAATTTATTTAACATTTATGGAAGGAGTCTCCAGTGTCAGCACTGTGGTAAAAGTTTTCAGACATGGGACAGTCTTCAGGACGGAAGGAAAAAGACAAGTTGCATTTTTGTGTCATAACTTCAAGAGAGAGAGAGAGAGAGAGAGAGAGAGAGAGAGAGAGAAGAGAGGCTAGTGAGGAAATTATTGTTTATAGCTTTTATAAGGTCATAACCAGTAGTAACCTGTTCCATGGACATTCCATAAGATTAATGTAACTATAAACTGATAAATAAAAACAAAAAGAATGACGTTGTTTATCTTTTTTTTTTTTTTTTTTAGTTGTGAATTTTGATAAATTGATGTGGTATCTGTTGAATAAAACACTTTGGGATCTGTAGTTATAGGAAAATAATCAACTTCAGGGTGGTAACAGTAACTCAGCTTCATGTTGGGCCACATCACACCACTCTGTTGATGATTATTTACCTTTTATTTTCCTAATAGCATGCCCCATTGCGTGTTTTACTCCTTATTTGCTACCCAGCCTTCTTATTTATTTATTTGTTTGTTTGTTCAGTAACCACCTTATCCTTGTCTGGGTCAGCCTAGCCTTCTTAGGACCTGTTTAATACTTCCTGAATGTTCTAATAATGTTCTCTGCCTTTTACACATGTAAATGTGGCAGCAGGTTTTATTTGTGTTCAGCCAGACTGCTGCTTTTTCCAGGATGCCCCAAACCTCTGTCTCTGTAAAGTAATGTGTATTCCATTAGTTAATGACGCACCTTAAAGAGTGCAGGAGTGCACTTTGTGGTCTAAGCAGGGATTATAAAAAGCTGCGCTTCAGCATTTCCTTAACGCCCTCTGCAGCCGCATACATTGTTATCTGCAGGTGCTAATGACAATGTGGCCTCTTTAAGTACACAACTCATTCAGCCTAGTGCCAGTAAGTGACTTGATTAGATTCTTTTCAAACCATTACCTTTATCTCGCTTATAACCATTTTCTCTGAGTCAATAAGTCTGACACTTTTACAATCCTCACAGTGTTTGCTCCAATCCCGCTAAGCAAATAGTGTTGATTTAGTCCCTGGAGCTAAGCCCTAAGACCACCTGGTACTTACAGAACGGTCTGTGATTAATAAAACCTACACGAGTGTCTTATTCTCTGCTGGTGTGGTTCTTTCGTTTTCCGTTTAGGTTGGCATATTAACACACAGGCGGCTTCTCGCCGCGGGACGGACACGGAGGTCTGGAACCGAACCGGATGCCCTGAGACCACACGTTCCTCAGTGATGAGGGGATAAATAGAGGGTTTTCCTTTTAATTGCAGCAGCTTAAATCAAATACTTGCTCACAAGGTCAGCATATACTGATGTACTTTCACACAGACAAGCACAGCCATCTCTACACCTACAGTACATGCATATCTGCACACCACGCTTACAGATGCTCACACACACACACACACACACACACACACACACACACACACACACACACACACTATTCAGTGGTTAATCCAGTTGAACATGTCTTTCGGGGCAGCTGTGGCTCAGGTGGTAGAGCGGGTTGTCCACTAATCGTAGGGTTGGCGATTCAATTCCTGGCCCACATGACTCTATGTGCCAAAGTGACCTTGGGTAAGACACTGAACCCCAAGTTGCTCCCGATGGCAGGCAGGTGCCTTGCATGGTAGCTCTGCTGCCATTGGTGTGTGAGTGTGTGAGTGTGTGGGTGAATGAGACACAGTGTAAAGTGCTTTGTGAAAGGTGCTATGTAAGTGTAGACCATTTACCATTTTGTAGTAACTAAACTGTTATGTAGAGTATCTAAGAATATACTATATACTTTTTGATATAGTGACACAATTACTTCTTCTATATCAACGCTGCTTGCTAAAGCCAGTAGCATCTCACTATTGCTTATCCCTATCAGTGTTCACACTTCATGCATACTGATATTTAGATATTCTCTAAAAAATGCTCTTTGCAAAAACTTTGATGGAATTAACTTCTTATCAAACTGGTGCAGAAAAGCATGATATGATGAAATGAAATGATTAATCAAATGAAAATCTTGCCAAGCAGATTTTTTTTTTTTTTTTTTTCCTGAATGCAGTTTCATGTGATTTAATATGAAAAATAAATAAATAAACATCCATCCATCCACTTTCCGTACCATTTTTCCTACACTGATTCACGGGAAGCCTGAAGCCTATCCCAGGGAACTCGGGGCATGAGGCGGGGTGGCGGGGGGGCATAAATAAAATAAAATAAATTAATAAAACTAATATATGAAATATATTCAATATACAGTATACAATAAATAAATAAATAAATAAACCGATAAGTTTATATATATATATATATATATATATATATATATATATATATATATATATATATATATATAAACTTATCATTAAGTCAGCACAGCCAAATAAATAAATAAAGTAGATAATAATAAATAAATTATGAGATGCTGTACAGCATATACTGTACTGTACATGGCCTTGACTACACTTTATTTATGCAAGTTAACACACACACACACACACACACACACACACACTGCATAGCTAGCTTAAATTTTGCTCACTTAACATGTGTTTGTTGCTGTGTTAAGTATTCTTAACTGTAAGCCAGTATAATCAGGTCATTTTGCAGGCCGGAGCTCTTTTCCATTCTTCACAGAGGATGGTGCGATTCTAAAGAGCACGGTTAGTGTATCTTCATGCTCATTACAATCTCTCCTAACCTCCCAGTGCTGTCACTTTGTGTTCACATGCTGAGAGAGTGATCTGAGCAATTCCACTCTGTCACATGGCTAGGAATCAACTCAGATTTGTTTTTTGTTTTTTTGTCAGAGATGCTGTGTTATGTTTAAATTCAAATGAATGATCTTCAAAATCTGCCCTTTCGCTCTATAGAGCCATGAGCAGATGGTCATGAAGGACTGGCATGTGGGACGAAATGTCCAAATCTTTATGGCACTTTTACAAAGTTCTTGCACAATGTGTGTGTGTGTGTGCGAGAGAGAGAGAGAGAGAGAGAGAGAGAGAGAGAGAGAGTGTGTGTTGGAGCATGTAAGGGAGTGGTGTTGTGTGTCAGGGGAAAGACCAAAATTGCTGATCTTGGCACGTCCGCCTCCTTTTTTATCTGTATATTGCTCCGCCGTAAAGAGGTAAACATGTTTACCTACGTAAAGAGGTTCTAGTTAGAACCCTATCTGATAGGGAAACCCTATGAGGCTTAACTAAGTTAAGTTAAGTTCCCCTTCAGTATAACTTTGTACCTCATTCTGTCACAGCTTGTATCAGGTCTTTTAGTAGGAGCTGTATAGGAGCGTGGATTTTCCATACACTTGTGGAGAAAAGGTTCCTCTACTGTATATACTGTACATATAAAGTGTGTAATACACCTCTTTAGTTACACATGCCTCGTTTACTCATTTCCTGCCTTTAAAGGAAAACCCTTGTTCATTTACTGATTTACAGGATTTCATGCAAATTATAGCAAGACACTAGTATTACCATGTGTGAGCATAATTGAACAGTTCAACATTTTGGATGATGTGGTATCCTACAGTACATTAATACCACGTTTACTGTGTCAGTTCTGTTCTGTTGGCTAAATTTCTTGTTATTTATACCGTTTTTAGTAGGTCGTTTAAACATTTAAAAACTTTGTACACTCTCATCTGTACAGAGTGTGTAAGCGTTCTTTTTTTTTTTTTTTTTCTTCTTCTTCGTGTTTTGATAACGATATAATGAAGCAGGAGCATCACGGACATTTCGTTTGACAGCCGGTTTCTTTTTATAAACGGAATTGTTTAGGCTTATATCTGTTTTGCTACACTGAAAAAAAAAGAATACATGGATCAATGCATTTAAATTAAGGGCAGAATTATCACTTAAATTATATATATATTGTATAATTATATAATATATCATAATATGTCTTCTGGGAAGCATGTAAATATCTTATGTAGCTTCTGAAGGGCAGAAAAAAAATAAGGTCTTTAAACAAAATAATAACAATTTACAGCTGTTGCAATGCATAACATCCTCAGTAGTTACATTTTAGCTGCCTGTGTAGTATTAGAGTATTACAGACGCTTAATACAAAGTGCGGCCAAAATACAAAGTGTAGAGCTTCTTCTATAGGGGTCCCTGCGGATAAGTTGTTACTATAGAAACGCTAATACATATATTCGAACGAGCACATTAATATAAACCTGTGATTTGAATTATAGCTGGCAGTACTGCCAGAGGTGCTGTTATAGAAAATTAATCAACACCTTCTGACCAATCAGAATGTTTCCTCAAGGCAAACTGAAAATCACTTCTACATTTAATCTAGTTTTCTTAAAGTGGACTGATAGTGTGCATTTGTTTCACTGCCTGCGTTCAGGGATGAGACAATATGTGGAAATCTCAGTAATTAGAGAAGTGCTGGTTTGTGGAACACATGGTGCATCTGGCTAATGAAGAAATGTGTGAATTTTAGAAAGAGAAATAGAGAGAGAGAGAGAGAGAGAGAGAGAGAGAGAGAGAAATGAGACTCTCTGATGCAGCGACCCATTTGTGCGAGCAACATGCTTGCTGAGTCTGACAGCATGAAGAACATCAGCGAGCCACATCCTCTATTGACAATCAGTGTTGTTGAGAGTGAACAGAGAAAGAAGAAAATGCTGTATACAAGCAACATGTCCATTTAGACTTTGATCAATTTTTTATTTTTTATTTTTTCAGATTTCCTGCTTTCATGCTACATCTTAATTTTCTATGCAAAAAAAAACAATTTCAGAGAACTCCAGAGCAATCTCGGTGCAGTAGGTTAAAAATTAATGAGCTTGTCAATGCGGGAGCATTATGTTACTTTTTAACCGTGCACCTCGTTAAATATTCAATCTCGGCGAAGATAAACACCAGATTCTCGTACCTTTAGTCATGCCTCCCTGACTTGTCTCAGCTTGTGTGTGTGTGTGTGTGTGTGTGTGTGTGTGTGTGTGTGTGTGTGGTGTATGTATTACTCTGCCTTGTCTATTTGTATACCCAAAACTTTCAGCATAATTGGAATTTCTGCCAATGATTTTCAACACGGCTACACGGCAGCTCAGGAACGGTGTTCGTTATTTGTACAATCCTCTCACAGCAGGAGGAAGAGGTCCCTGTTAGAAACCTAATTTAATGTGTGTCTACCTAACCAATTAGGACTGACGGCACGGCCTTCAAAAAGTGTACCAGAGGGAGCGAGTCCTTTTGACTCTCTATTTGGCCAAAAGACTGAGGGAACAGAGAAAATGCCCCTTTTATTTATGGATATTTAGGAATCTAAATTGTTATTAAAAAAAAAAAAAAAAATGGATGAAAAGGAAAGAGAGGAATAAATCCTGTAGTCTGTGGACTAAATACACTCCTGTCCTGCCATTGGTTTGTTGCCTGTTTGTGTTCACCTGTTATGTTACTTCGTAGTTAATTTGAATTTTGTTTTATATCCTCTGTGTGTCATTGTTTGTTTCGAAGTCTTACCATGCATCTCTGAGTATTTCTGAGTGAATTTCTTCATTCATTATGTTTCATTATGGATTTCCCCCATTTAAAGAACATACCGAGTTTACACACTGTTATTCATTCTGCCCCTCACTGCATGTTAAATCGGTCGTATAGGACTGATCGGACGTTCCATTTTGCATTAACACTAGCACTATGCTAATCTATACTTGTGCACAAAAGCTTTTACTAACATGCCTTGACCTTTAGAGCTACCCATGCTGACAGATCAGCGGTCAGTGGACGGTTTAATGCAGCATATCCCTTTGACACGTGGCTCTAAAAGGCAGCAGTCTTTGTCAGTGGGCTTGGACCACCACGCTCGGACTTCTCCCAGGGCACAATGCTTCGCTTATCCTCTGCGTCATGTTTTAAAATGCCAAATATGACCCTGTGTATGAAAGTGAGAAAAATGTGAACGTATAATTGTGTAGGCAGAGAAATTAACTGAAGCAACATGTAGGGCAGAGTTGAAAACTAATGGTGGATGGATATGTCTGGAGATGTAAATATAAACAATATAGACAAATCAGTCATGTGACTGTACACTGAGTTGACAGTTTATTTGTTGCTAGAGTGGTATACTTATAATCAGTAAATCAGAATATATAGTATACAAATGACTATTAGGGTTTAAATTTCTCGGCAATTTGTTCACTAATTCGTTCAGTTACATGTTTGTCCTAATGCGCAGCTTTATCATGCCACCATCTAAGGCAGACAACAGACAGTCCAACACAGACTACTACCGTACCTTATGCAATAAAAGTGGAAATCTCCAGCTCTGAGTGAATTAACCTAAATGTGACTCACTGAACTGATTCGATGAATGAGAAAGGACAAAGTTGGCGCCTTGGTCATTCGCTGACTCAAGGGGTGTGGATCAGGTTGCAAAACGACTTACACAATTCACTAATGATTAAATAAACACAGACAAAGCATATAATGTAAAGGGAAAAAAAAAAGTCATGACAGAAAGATTCACTGGTTGAAACACTGACCTGTTCAATAAGAGAGTGAATCTTATTCATCATTGACTCAAGAGGAAATCGCGTACGCCAAATCACAAGTACGACTTTCAGGACTGATGTTTAAAAAATAAATAAATAAATAAAATCGAAATCTGTTCGATAGTCAGGAAGACAGTAAAGGCTATGACAACATACTGATACTGATTCATTCGCCTTAGTGACTCCTTCAAATAGACTGAATCATTAGCAAACAAAACATATCTAAGTGCATCTGTGCCCCATTAAAAATGTTGATGTTAATTCTGCATAAGTAGAACAACCACTGAAGTGGCTAAGAGACAAGTGGACAGTTGAGTGAAAAAGTTTACACCCCCAATAGATTTTGAGTGTAGGAAAGAAATCATTTTTAGACTCAATCTACAAAACCAACTGGATTCTAAAAAAAAAGTTTCAGATGAAACGCAAGGCAACACCAACAAACAAATGGTTTAAAAAGAAAACCAAAAACATGAAGCCGAAGTTTTGCCAAGACTAGAACAGGAAAGTGAACTGGAGGTTATAAACTGACGTTATAAAGGCATCGTGAATTCTAAAAGTGATATAGATTTTACACTATAAATGTATTTAGTATATAAAGTATTTGAACTTTTGGTTACTCGTGATGATGAAAACCAACACACTTTATTTTGTACAATTTTTTCTTCTTCTTCGTTTGGTCCTAAGGGTGTGCAAACTTTTGCACTTGACTGCATATGAGTAGACTAAGAGTTAAACAGGGTTCTGGAGGGGAACTTCCAGAGTTTTCTTTAACGGAGAGCCTTCTTTGTTAGCTGCCGTGCGTTTGGTTGACCCGGTCAGTTTTCTCCAAGGAGAAAAGAAAGAGAGAAACGACAGAGAGGAGAGAGGAAGAAAGCGAGCAAAGCATCCATCTGTAACAGGAATCTGGATCCAGCTTGGAAGATTAAAGTGGCTTCCTATCTTGGCGGAGCCGACACTCTGGGAAATCCAGATCGTTCCTCGGTGCTAATGTTTCCTGCGCCGGATCAAGTGGGGGTTCCATATCTGATCGGCTCTTCACTGGAACGTGAATCGGGGGTATGCAGAGGGGGAGCGAGAGAGAGAGAGAGAGAGAGAGAGAGAGAGAGAGAGAGAGAGAGAGAGAGAGAGATGGGTCTTTGAAATGGACCGATGCACCATTAGCAATTCTAAACATCTCTTTTTTCACTACGAGCTTTTCTCTTAAAGCTTACATTTCACAAACGGTCAATCCCATGTGAGGGGTGTGTGTGTGTGTGTGTGTGTGTGTGTGTGTGTGTGTGTGTGTGTGTGTGTGTGTGTGTGTTGTGCTGTGTTGTAGTAAAGTGAAGGTTATTGGACTGTTGTTGTAGTATTGATGATGTTTCAGCACACATCTGAGGGGATTTATCAGTCGATGAATGGTGAAATGTCTTCAAGGTTATACTACAAGTCTAGGATGGCTTCTAGTGTGTGTGTGTGTATGTGTGTGTGTGTTACTTTGGTACTTTTGGTACTTTAATGATCCATTAGTTCAGTAAGGAGTACAACATGACAGTGTAATGAGAGTTTAGAGATGTGAACAACAGCAATAACAATTCCTCTTTATATCACACAAAGTTGCCAATGTGAACAATTTGTCATTTATTACAGAATGGCATTTACATTTTATCCATTTATAGTTACATTTAACGCTGTGGAACGTCCACACACTGGTTAGTTTCTGTAATCACTTTAAACACTTTTTTCATTATAGCAGCTATAAACAGTCGTTCCCTCATCAGCCATCTTATTTTCTCTGTCTTGAAGATAATACAACCTCAATTCCAGAAAAAATTGGGACGCTGTGTAAAATGTAAATAAAAACAGAATGCAATGATTTGCAAATCTTATTCACAATAGAACATAGATAACATAGCAAATGTTTAAACTGAGGAAATGTACCATTTTAAGGAAAAAAATAAGGTAATTTTGAATTTGATGGCAGCAACACGTCTCAAAAAAGTTGGGACAGGACCATGTTTACCACTGCGTAGCATCCCCTCTTCTTTTAACAACAGTCCATAAATGTCTGGGAACTGAGGAGACCAGTTGCTGGAGTTTTGGGAGAGGAATGTTGTCCCATTCGTGTCTGATACAGGATTCTAGCTGCTCAACAGTCCTGGGTCTTCTTTGTCATATTTTTTGTTTCATGATGCGCCAAATGTTTTCATTTCATTTCATTCCAGTTCAGCACCCGGACTCTTCTACTACGAAGCCATGCTGTTGTAATAGATGCAGTATGTGGGTTAGCATTGTCTTGCTGAAACATGCAAGGCCTTCCCTGAAAAAGACGTCGCCTCGATGGAAGCCTATGTTGCTCTAAAACCTGTATATACCTTTCAGCATTGATGGTGCCTTTCCAGACGTGCAAGCTGCATGTGCTTTCCACAGGCACTAATATACCCCTATACCATCATGCAGGCTTTTGAACTGAGCGCTGATAACAAGCCAGATGGTCCCTCTCCTCTTTAGTCCAGAGGACGTGGCGTCCGTGGTTTCCATAAAGAATTTCAAATTTCGATTTGTCTGACCACAGAACAGTTTTCCACTTTGCCTCAGTCCATTTTAAATGAGCTTTGGCCCAGAGAAGACAGCAGCGTGTTCACATATGGCTTCTTCTTTGCATGATAGAGCTTTAACCTGCATTTGGGGTTTTGTGTGTGTGTGTGTGTGTGTGTGTGTGTGTGTGTGTGTGTGTGTGTGTGTGTGTGTGTGTGTGTGTGTATATATATATATATATATATATATATATATATATATATATATATATATATATATATATATATATATATATATATATATATAAATGTGAAGTATTGCTCAGTGTAGTTTACCACCTGACATGCCAAGCCTTGTTCATTGTGTCTGATTACATGGTTCTTGATCACATTTTTGCACTCTGCTTTTTTCCATTCTTGTATTTTCCTAGTATTGTCTGTTTGCTGATCGCCTGACCCACTGTCTGCTTTTTGACTTCATTTTTAAAATAAGACATTTACCTGCAGTTGTAGCCATCTCTACCGTCTGACAAGGGTGTACTGTTATAAGAAAATTATCAACAATGTGGTGGTGTAATGCTAATGAATGACCAGTCCAGCTTTGTACCCATTTATATTCAGATGTAATGCTATGGACCCTCTGTGGAACAAGTTAGTTCCTGTTATCACTTGTTATAGCAGCTACAAACAGTCAATCCCTCACCACCGTGTCATGTTACAGACAAATAGTTCTGTCCTGAAGACTTTTCCGTGTTGGAAAAGTCAAAGTCACAGCTTCACCACTGACTGTTATAAAGAGCTGACACTGGAGACTCCTTCCTGAAAATGTTAAAGACATATCTCCATGCTTCACCATATCAACAGTTTATACATTTTTTATTTTTATTTTTTTAATTAAAGAACAAATGAAATTTGTTTATTATTAATATTAGGTATTGTGCCACATCTCTCAGAGCAGTGTCTCTGAATTAGCTGTTACTATAGAAATGATAATGTGTTAGAATGCACATATTAATATAAATCTGTGATTTGTCCAAGCAGATGTTGTAGGAAATTAATCAACAGCAAATTCGAGAATTCAACAGTGCTGCGGTATAAATAATGTTAGTTAAGAAAACCTCTTACTGTTAATTTTAATATATCCAGAATTAGCTGAGTCTCAAACCAAAACAAACGTATGACAAAACCAGGAAACCAGAAAACCAAATGAATACAGCACTGACCTTTAAGAAACACTCTGACTTTTAAGGTTAAGCCCCCGCCTCTCCAAACTTGTTGTAGGTCTAAACACTCCTCTTATTACATCTCTATTCACGTCTCCTGCTTTTCTATCTAACATGCTGTGCGTGCGAGAGACATCTACGCTAGAGATCTATTCACATCTCTAACCTCCCATTACACCAGCCCATAAATAGCATAACAAATCACAACAAGGTGCTGTCTGGTGTGTGTGTGTGTGTGTGTGTGTGTGTGTGTGTGTGTGGGTGTGTGGTGTATATGACAGATGGGAACCAGCTTCACCCTTTAGTGTGTGTGTGGGAAATTGAATTCCCCCCACCTGATTACCATGGTGACCTTTAACCTCTGGGTCACCCGCACACACTGGGTCTCATGCACTGATTTCTCCATTCATCAGTAAAAAAACATTGTCCCTCTTAAAATTCATAAGATTTGGGGATTTGGGCAGCCATTGAAACAAGAAAAGGAACAGCAGATGACGGGGTAATCATCAGGAGAAAACGTGGCATGACTTTTTTTTTTTTTTTTTTTTTAAATAATTTTTGACAGGAATGTGTGCACAGTCATGAGCTCCAGGCGTATCTCTGGACTAAAACAGGTGGGTCACTCCCATTAGCCGCCCACTTACTCTGGGCTACACACACACGGCCCGGGAGAAGAATTTATGAAGGCTGATTATTTTCAGCGGGAACGTGAGGGTGTGAGATAATTGAATGGTGTCATCCAAACTGGACTAAAAAAAAAAAATCACTTTTGTGATTTGCGGTTTGATTTATGCAGATCTATCAAGAACTGTCAAGTGTGACATTTATTACATCCTGTCACCGTCAATTGTAAAAATATTTTCAGGATGGATGTTGGCTTCAAATCAAATGAGGTTGGAGGTGAAGCCACATTTACAAAAAAAATGATACTTTTCTGTGCAGCTAGCAATGATTTTCTCATTAGTTTTGTCTAGAAGTGTTTTAAAATTCATTTTCCAAGGAGGGGAAAGCTGAAATTTTGGTCTTAAGCATGCAAATTTGTAAAAATATATAAATAAATAAACGAAATTTTTACGAAAAGTTGCGATTTCATTTGTATGAAAAGCTGCGAAGGTTAAGGTTAGAGTTAGGGGGCGGGGTTAGTGTTTTTACCTCTTCTTTTAAAACTTTAAACATGAACACAATTCAAATACTTCCCTTACTTCCCCTCAAAAACTCTTTCGTATGAGATCAGGTTCAGTTAATCTGTAAATTTGTACTGGGTATATAAATATTACACAGATAAAGACAAAACCTATATCATGCTAAAGCATACTAAAGCAACAGACTAATTAATAATTAATAATCTATCACAATATTAAGATGTTTCTTAATTTTTTTCCAGTTATGAATTATTATGAAGTCCGTTTTACAATTTCCATTCAAACTTGAATACTTGAATCGAACCCACATGAAGAGCTTACTCAGCAAGCCTAATAATGTCCTTCCGTCCATCCATCCATCCATTTTCTGTACCACACAGGGTCACGGGGAGCCTATTCCAGGGAGCGCGGGGCACGGGACACCCTGGACGGGTGCCAACCCATCACAGGGCACACACTACGCACAGTTTGGAAATACCAATCAGCCTACAATGCACGTCTTTGGACTGGGGGAGGAAACCCCCGAAGCACGGGGAGGACATGCAAGCTCCGCACACACAGAATGGAGGTGGGATTCGAACCCCCAACCCCAGGGCTGCAAGGCAAACAGGCTAACCACTAAGCTTAATGGACTTGATGTGGAACATCAATGCAACAAGTTAGTTCCTGTTATTCCTTATGTTATAGCAGCTGTAAACAGTTGTTCCCTTCCCAACCTTTCTTTTTTTTACTCTTTTTTTTATTCTCTATTGATGCAGCTTGTTACCAAGAAACCCCAAATTCCTAAATGCCTATTTAATATTGAAG